>JBBDGP010006017.1:0-116365 GCA_037952835.1 Lithobates septentrionalis | reverse complement strand
CATATCCCCCCTTATGTATTTATACATGGAGATCATATCCCCCTTATGTATTTATACATGGAGATCATATCCCCCTTATGTATTTATACATGGAGATCATATCCCCCCTTATGTATTTATACATGGAGATCATATCCCCCCTTATGTATTTATACATGGAGATCATATCCCCCCTTATGTATTTATACATGGAGATCATATCCCCCCTTATGTATTTTTAGATGGAGATCATATCCCCCCTTATGTATTTATACATGGAGATCATAACCCCCCTATGTATTTATACATGGAGATCATATCCCCCCTTATGTATTTATACATGGAGATCATATCCCCCTTATGTATTTATACATGGAGATCATATCCCCCCCTTATGTATTTATACATGGAGATCATATCCCCCTTATTTATTTATACATGGAGATCATATCCCCCTTCTGTATTTATACATGGAGATCATATCCCCCTTATGTATTTATACATGCAGATCATATCCCCCCTTATGTATTTATACATGGAGATCATATCCCTTCTTATGTATTTATACATGGAGATCATATCCCCCCTTATGTATTTATACATGGTGATTATATCCCCCCTTATGTATTTCTAAATGGTGATCATATCCCCCCTTATGTATTTATACATGGAGATCATATCCCCCTTGTGTATTTATACATGGAGATCATATCCCCCCTTATGTATTTATACATGGAGATCATATCCCCCCTTATGTATTTATACATGGAGATCATATCCCCCTTATTTATTTATACATGGAGATCATATCCCCCCCTTATGTATTTATACATGGAGATCATATTCCCCTTATGTATTTATACATGGAGATCATATCCCCCCTTATGTATTTATACATGGAGATCATATCCCCCCTTATGTATTTATACATGGAGATCATATCCCCCTTATGTATTTATACATGGAGATCATATCCCCCCTTATGTAATTATACATGGAGATCATATCCCCCCTTATGTATTTATACATGGAGATCATATACCCCCTTATGTATTTATACATGGTGATCATATCCCCCCTTATGTATTTATACATGGAGATCATATCCCCCCTTATGTACTTATACATGGAGATCATATCCCCCTTATGTATTTATACATGGAGATCATATCCCCCCTTATGTATTTATACATGGAGATCATATCCCCCCTTATGTATTTATACATGGAGATCATATCCCCCTTATGTATTTATACATGGAGATCATATCCCCCCTTATGTATTTATACATGGAGATCATATCCCCCCCTTATGTATTTATACATGGAGATCATATCCCCCCTTATGTATTTATACATGGAGATCATATCCCCCTTATGTATTTATACATGGAGATCATATCCCCCTTCTGTATTTATACATGGAGATCATATCCCCCCTTATGTATTTATACATGGAGATCATATCCCCCTTATATATTTATACATAGAGATCATATCCCCCCTTATGTATTTATACATGGCGATCATATCCCCCCCCTTATGTATTTATACATGGAGATCATATCCCCCCTTATGTATTTATACATGGTGATTATATCCCCCCTTATGTATTTATACATGGAGATCATATCCCCCTTATGTATTTATACATGGAGATCATATCCCCCCTTATGTATTTATTCATGGAGATCATATCCCCCCTTATGTATTTATTCATGGATATCATATCCCCCTTATGTATTTATACATGGAGATCATATCCCCCCTTATGTATTTATCCATGGAGATCATATTCCCCTTATGTAATTATACATGGAGATCATATCCCCTCTTATGTATTTATACATGGAGATCATATCCCCCTTATGTATTTATACATGGAGATCATATCCCCCCCTTATGTATTTATACATGGAGATCATATCCCCCCCTTATGTATTAATACATGGAGATCATATCCCCCTTATGTATTTATACATGGAGATCATATCCCCCTTCTGTATTTATACATGGAGATCATATCCCCCCTTATGTATTTATACATGGAGATCATATCCCCCTTATGTATTTATACATGGAGATCATATCCCCCCCTTATGTATTTATACATGGAGATCATATCCCCCCCTTATGTATTTATACATGGAGATCATATCCCCCCTTATGTATTTATACATGGAGATCATATCCCCCTTATATAATTATACATGGAGATCATATCCCCCCTTATGTATTTATACATAGAGATCATATCCCCCCTTATGTATTTATACATGGAGATCATATCCCCCCTTATGTTTTTTATATATGCAGATCATATCCCCCCTTATATATTTATACATGGAGATCATATCCCCCCTTATGTATTTATACATAGAGATCATATCCCCCCTTATGTATTTATACATGGAGATCATATCCCCCCCTTATGTTTTTTATATATGCAGATCATATCCCCCCTTATATATTTATACATGGAGATCATATCCCCCTTATGTATTTATACATGGAGATCATATCCCCCCTTATGTATTTATACATGGAGATCATATCCCCCCTTATGTATTTATACATGGAGATCATATCCCCCCTTATGTATTTATACATAGAGATCATATCCCCCCTTATGTATTTATACATGGAGATCATATCCCCCCCTTATGTTTTTTATATATGCAGATCATATCCCCCCTTATATATTTATACATGGAGATCATATCCCCCTTATGTATTTATACATGGACATCATATCCCACCCTTATGTATTTATACATGGAGATCATATCCCCCTTATATAATTATACATGGAGATCATATCCCCCCTTATGTATTTATACATAGAGATCATATCCCCCTTATATAATTATACATGGAGATCATATCCCCCCTTATGTATTTATACATAGAGATCATATCCCCCCTTATGTATTTATACATGGAGATCATATCCCCCCTTATGTATTAATACATGGAGATCATATCCCCCCTTATGTATTTATAAATGGTAATCATATCCCCCTTGTGTATTTATACATGGAGATCATATCCCCCTTATGTATTTATACATGGAGATCATATCCCCCCTTATGTATTTATACATGGAGATCATATCCCCCCTTATGTATTTATACATGGAGATCATATCCCCCCTTATGTATTTATACATGGAGATCATATCCCCCCTTATGTATTTATACATGGAGATCATATCCCCCCTTATGTATTTATACATGGAGATCATATCCCCCTTATATATTCATACATGGAGATCATATCCCACCTAATGTATTTATACATAGAGATCATATCCCCCCTTATGTATTTATTCATGGAGATCATACCCCCCTTATGTATTTATTCATGGAGATCATATCCCCCCTTATGTATTTATTCATGGAGATCATACCCCCTTATGTATTTATACATGGAGATCATATCCCCCCTTATGTATTTATACATGGAGATCATACCCCCCCTTATATATTTATATATGGAGATCATATTCCCCCTTATGTATTTATACATGGAGATCATATCTCCCCTTATGTATTTATACATGGAGATCATATCCCCCTTATGTATTTATACATGGAGATCATATCCCCCTTATGTATTTATACATGGAGATCATATCCCCTCTTATGTATTTATACATGGAGATCATATCCCCCCTTATGTATTTATACATGGAGATCATATCCCCCCCTTATGTATTTATACATGGAGATCATATCCCCCCTTATGTATTTATACATGGAGATCATATCCCCCTTCTGTATTTATACATGGAGATCATATCCCCCCTTATGTATTTATACATGGAGATCATATCCCCCTTATATATTTATACATGGAGATCATATCCCCCTTATTTATTTATACATAGAGATCATATCCCCCTTATGTATTTATACATGGAGATCATATCCCCCTTATATATTTATACATGGAGATCATATCCCCCCTTATGTATTTATACATGGAGATCATATCCCCCCTTATGTATTTATACATGGAGATCATATCCCCCCTTATGTATTTATACATGGAGATCATATCCCCCTTATGTATTTATACATGGAGATCATATCCCCCCCCTTATGTATTTATACATGGAGATCATAACCCCCCATATGTATTTATACATGGAGATCATATCCCCCTTATGTATTTATACATGGAGATCATATCCCCCTTATGTATTTATACATGGAGATCATATCCCCCCTTATGTATTTATACATGGAGATCATATCCCCCTTATTTATTTATACATGGAGATCATATCCCCCTTCTGTATTTATACATGGAGATCATATCCCCCCTTATGTATTTATACATGGAGATCATATCCCCCCTTCTGTATTTATACATGGAGATCATATCCCCCCTTATGTATTTATACATGGAGATCATATCCCCTCTTATGTATTTATACATGGAGATCATATCCCCCCTTATGTATTTATATATGGAGATCATATCCCCCTTATGTATTTATACATGGAGATCATATCCCCCCTTATGTATTTATACATGGAGATCATATCCCCCCTTATGTATTTATACATAAGGATCATATCCCCCCTCATGTATTTATACATGGAGATCATATCCCCCTTATTTATTTATACATAGAGATCATATCCCCCTTATGTATTTATACATGGAGATCATATCCCCCTTATATATTTATACATGGAGATCATATCCCCCCTTATGTATTTATACATGGAGATCATATCCCCCCTTATGTATTTATACATGGAGATCATATCCCCCCTTATGTATTTATACATGGAGATCATAACCCCCCTATGTATTTATACATGGAGATCATATCCCCCCTTATGTATTTATACATGGAGATCATATCCCCCTTATGTATTTATACATGGAGATCATATCCCCCCCTTATGTATTTATACATGGAGATCATATCCCCCTTATTTATTTATACATGGAGATCATATCCCCCTTCTGTATTTATACATGGAGATGATATCCCCCTTATGTATTTATACATGGAGATCATATCCCCCCTTATGTATTTATACATGGAGATCATATCCCTTCTTATGTATTTATACATGGAGATCATATCCCCCCTTATGTATTTATACATGGTGATTATATCCCCCCTTATGTATTTCTAAATGGTGATCATATCCCCCCTTATGTATTTATACATGGAGATCATATCCCCCTTATGTATTTATACATGGAGATCATATCCCCCCTTATGTATTTATACATGGAGATCATATCCCCCTGATGTATTTATACATGGAGATCATATCCCCCCTTATGTATTTATACATGGAGATCATATCCCCCCTTATGTAATTATACATGGAGATCATATTCCCCCTTATGTATTTATACATGGAGATCATATACCCCCTTATGTATTTATACATGGAGATCATATCCCCCCTTATGTATTTATACATGGAGATCATATCCCCCCTTATGTATTTATACATGGAGATCATATCCCCCCTTATGTATTTATACATGGAGATCATATCCCCCCTTATGTATTTATACATGGAGATCATATCCCCCCTTATGTATTTATACATGGAGATCATATCCCCCCTTATGTATTTATACATGGAGATCATATCCCCCTGATGTATTTATACATGGAGATCATATCCCCCCTTATGTATTTATACATGGAGATCATATCCCCCCTTATGTATTTATACATGGAGATCATATCCCCCCTTATGTATTTATACATGGAGATCATATCCCCCTTATGTATTTATACATGGAGATCATATCCCCCCTTATGTATTTATACATGGAGATCATAACCCCCCTTATGTATTTATACATGGAGATCATATCCCCCCTTATGTATTTATACATGGAGATCATATCCCCCTTATGTATTTATACATGGAGATCATGTCCCCCCTTATGTATTTATACATGGAGATCATATCCCCCTTATTTATTTATACATGGAGATCATATCCCCCTTCTGTATTTATACATGGAGATCATATCCCCCCTTATGTATTTATACATGGAGATCATATCCCCCCTTCTGTATTTATACATGGAGATCATATCCCCCCTTATGTATTTATACATGGAGATCATATCCCCTCTTATGTATTTATACATGGAGATCATATCCCCCCTTATGTATTTATATATGGAGATCATATCCCCCTTATGTATTTATACATGGAGATCATATCCCCCCTTATGTATTTATACATGGAGATCATATCCCCCCTTATGTATTTATACATAAGGATCATATCCCCCCTTATGTATTTATACGTGGAGATCATATCCCCCCTTATGTATTTATACATGGAGATCATATCCCCCCTTATGTATTTATACATGGAGATCATATCCCCCCTTATGTATTTATACATGGAGATCATATCCCCCTTATGTATTTATACATGGAGATCATATCCCCCCTTATGTATTTATACATGGAGATCATATCCCCCTTATGTATTTATACATGGAGATCATATCCCCCTTATGTATTTATACATGGAGATCATATCCCCCCTTATGTATTTATACATGGAGATCATATCCCCCCTTATGTATTTATACATGGAGATCATATCCCCCCTTATGTATTTATACATGGAGATCATATCCCCCCTTATGTATTTTTAGATGGAGATCATATCCCCCCTTATGTATTTATACATGGAGATCATAACCCCCCTATGTATTTATACATGGAGATCATATCCCCCCTTATGTATTTATACATGGAGATCATATCCCCCTTATGTATTTATACATGGAGATCATATCCCCGCCTTATGTATTTATACATGGAGATCATATCCCCCTTATTTATTTATACATGGAGATCATATCCCCCTTCTGTATTTATACATGGAGATCATATCCCCCTTATGTATTTATACATGCAGATCATATCCCCCCTTATGTATTTATACATGGAGATCATATCCCTTCTTATGTATTTATACATGGAGATCATATCCCCCCTTATGTATTTATACATGGTGATTATATCCCCCCTTATGTATTTCTAAATGGTGATCATATCCCCCCTTATGTATTTATACATGGAGATCATATCCCCCTTGTGTATTTATACATGGAGATCATATCCCCCCTTATGTATTTATACATGGAGATCATATCCCCCCTTATGTATTTATACATGGAGATCATATCCCCCTTATGTATTTATACATGGAGATCATATCCCCCCTTATGTATTTATACATGGAGATCATATCCCCCTTATTTATTTATACATGGAGATCATATCCCCCCCTTATGTATTTATACATGGAGATCATATTCCCCTTATGTATTTATACATGGAGATCATATCCCCCCTTATGTATTTATACATGGAGATCATATCCCCCCTTATGTATTTATACATGGAGATCATATCCCCCTTATGTATTTATACATGGAGATCATATCCCCCCTTATGTAATTATACATGGAGATCATATCCCCCCTTATGTATTTATACATGGAGATCATATACCCCCTTATGTATTTATACATGGTGATCATATCCCCCCTTATGTATTTATACATGGAGATCATATCCCCCCTTATGTACTTATACATGGAGATCATATCCCCCTTATGTATTTATACATGGAGATCATATCCCCCCTTATGTATTTATACATGGAGATCATATCCCCCCTTATGTATTTATACATGGAGATCATATCCCCCTTATGTATTTATACATGGAGATCATATCCCCCCTTATGTATTTATACATGGAGATCATATCCCCCCCTTATGTATTTATACATGGAGATCATATCCCCCCTTATGTATTTATACATGGAGATCATATCCCCCTTATGTATTTATACATGGAGATCATATCCCCCTTCTGTATTTATACATGGAGATCATATCCCCCCTTATGTATTTATACATGGAGATCATATCCCCCTTATATATTTATACATAGAGATCATATCCCCCCTTATGTATTTATACATGGCGATCATATCCCCCCCCTTATGTATTTATACATGGAGATCATATCCCCCCTTATGTATTTATACATGGTGATTATATCCCCCCTTATGTATTTATACATGGAGATCATATCCCCCTTATGTATTTATACATGGAGATCATATCCCCCCTTATGTATTTATTCATGGAGATCATATCCCCCCTTATGTATTTATTCATGGATATCATATCCCCCTTATGTATTTATACATGGAGATCATATCCCCCCTTATGTATTTATCCATGGAGATCATATTCCCCTTATGTAATTATACATGGAGATCATATCCCCTCTTATGTATTTATACATGGAGATCATATCCCCCTTATGTATTTATACATGGAGATCATATCCCCCCCTTATGTATTTATACATGGAGATCATATCCCCCCTTATGTATTAATACATGGAGATCATATCCCCCTTATGTATTTATACATGGAGATCATATCCCCCTTCTGTATTTATACATGGAGATCATATCCCCCTTATGTATTTATACATGGAGATCATATCCCCCTTATGTATTTATACATGGAGATCATATCCCCCCTTATGTATTTATACATGGAGATCATATCCCCCCCTTATGTATTTATACATGGAGATCATATCCCCCCTTATGTATTTATACATGGAGATCATATCCCCCTTATATAATTATACATGGAGATCATATCCCCCCTTATGTATTTATACATAGAGATCATATCCCCCCTTATGTATTTATACATGGAGATCATATCCCCCCTTATGTTTTTTATATATGCAGATCATATCCCCCCTTATATATTTATACATGGAGATCATATCCCCCCTTATGTATTTATACATAGAGATCATATCCCCCCTTATGTATTTATACATGGAGATCATATCCCCCCCTTATGTTTTTTATATATGCAGATCATATCCCCCCTTATATATTTATACATGGAGATCATATCCCCCTTATGTATTTATACATGGAGATCATATCCCCCCTTATGTATTTATACATGGAGATCATATCCCCCCTTATGTATTTATACATGGAGATCATATCCCCCCTTATGTATTTATACATAGAGATCATATCCCCCCTTATGTATTTATACATGGAGATCATATCCCCCCCTTATGTTTTTTATATATGCAGATCATATCCCCCCTTATATATTTATACATGGAGATCATATCCCCCTTATGTATTTATACATGGACATCATATCCCACCCTTATGTATTTATACATGGAGATCATATCCCCCTTATATAATTATACATGGAGATCATATCCCCCCTTATGTATTTATACATAGAGATCATATCCCCCTTATATAATTATACATGGAGATCATATCCCCCCTTATGTATTTATACATAGAGATCATATCCCCCCTTATGTATTTATACATGGAGATCATATCCCCCCTTATGTATTAATACATGGAGATCATATCCCCCCTTATGTATTTATAAATGGTAATCATATCCCCCTTGTGTATTTATACATGGAGATCATATCCCCCTTATGTATTTATACATGGAGATCATATCCCCCCCTTATGTATTTATACATGGAGATCATATCCCCCCTTATGTATTTATACATGGAGATCATATCCCCCCTTATGTATTTATACATGGAGATCATATCCCCCCTTATGTATTTATACATGGAGATCATATCCCCCCTTATGTATTTATACATGGAGATCATATCCCCCTTATATATTCATACATGGAGATCATATCCCACCTAATGTATTTATACATAGAGATCATATCCCCCCTTATGTATTTATTCATGGAGATCATACCCCCCTTATGTATTTATTCATGGAGATCATATCCCCCCTTATGTATTTATTCATGGAGATCATACCCCCTTATGTATTTATACATGGAGATCATATCCCCCCTTATGTATTTATACATGGAGATCATACCCCCCCTTATATATTTATATATGGAGATCATATTCCCCCTTATGTATTTATACATGGAGATCATATCTCCCCTTATGTATTTATACATGGAGATCATATCCCCCTTATGTATTTATACATGGAGATCATATCCCCCTTATGTATTTATACATGGAGATCATATCCCCTCTTATGTATTTATACATGGAGATCATATCCCCCCTTATGTATTTATACATGGAGATCATATCCCCCCTTATGTATTTATACATGGAGATCATATCCCCCCCTTATGTATTTATACATGGAGATCATATCCCCCCTTATGTATTTATACATGGAGATCATATCCCCCTTCTGTATTTATACATGGAGATCATATCCCCCCTTATGTATTTATACATGGAGATCATATCCCCCTTATATATTTATACATGGAGATCATATCCCCCTTATTTATTTATACATAGAGATCATATCCCCCTTATGTATTTATACATGGAGATCATATCCCCCTTATATATTTATACATGGAGATCATATCCCCCCTTATGTATTTATACATGGAGATCATATCCCCCCTTATGTATTTATACATGGAGATCATATCCCCCCTTATGTATTTATACATGGAGATCATATCCCCCTTATGTATTTATACATGGAGATCATATCCCCCCCTTATGTATTTATACATGGAGATCATAACCCCCCATATGTATTTATACATGGAGTTCATATCCCCCTTATGTATTTATACATGGAGATCATATCCCCCTTATGTATTTATACATGGAGATCATATCCCCCCTTATGTATTTATACATGGAGATCATATCCCCCTTATTTATTTATACATGGAGATCATATCCCCCTTCTGTATTTATACATGGAGATCATATCCCCCCTTATGTATTTATACATGGAGATCATATCCCCCCTTCTGTATTTATACATGGAGATCATATCCCCCCTTATGTATTTATACATGGAGATCATATCCCCTCTTATGTATTTATACATGGAGATCATATCCCCCCTTATGTATTTATATATGGAGATCATATCCCCCTTATGTATTTATACATGGAGATCATATCCCCCCTTATGTATTTATACATGGAGATCATATTCCCCCTTATGTATTTATACATAAGGATCATATCCCCCCTCATGTATTTATACATGGAGATCATATCCCCCCTTATGTATTTATACATGGAGATCATATCCCCCCTTATGTATTTATACATGGAGATCATATCCCCCCTTATGTATTTATACATGGAGATCATATCCCCCTTATGTATTTATACATGGAGATCATACCCCCCCTTATGTATTTATACATGGAGATCATATCCCCCTTATGTATTTATACATGGAGATCATATCCCCCTTATGTATTTATACATGGAGATCATATCCCCCCTTATGTATTTATACATGGAGATCATATCCCCCCTTATGTATTTATACATGGAGATCATATCCCCCCTTATGTATTTATACATGGAGATCATATCCCCCCTTATGTATTTATACATGGAGATCATATCCCCCCTTATGTATTTATACATGGAGATCATAACCCCCCTATGTATTTATACATGGAGATCATATCCCCCCTTATGTATTTATACATGGAGATCATATCCCCCTTATGTATTTATACATGGAGATCATATCCCCCCTTATGTATTTATACATGGAGATCATATCCCCCTTATTTATTTATACATGGAGATCATATCCCCCTTATGTATTTATACATGGAGATCATATCCCCCCTTATGTATTTATACATGGAGATCATATCCCTTCTTATGTATTTATACATGGAGATCATATCCCCCCTTATGTATTTATACATGGTGATTATATCCCCCCTTATGTATTTCTAAATGGTGATCATATCCCCCCTTATGTATTTATACATGGAGATCATATCCCCCTTGTGTATTTATACATGGAGATCATATCCCCCCTTATGTATTTATACATGGAGATCATATCCCCCCTTATGTATTTATACATGGAGATCATATCCCCCTTATGTATTTATAGATGGAGATCATATCCCCCTTATGTATTTATACATGGAGATCATATCCCCCCTTATGTATTTATACATAAGGATCATATCCCCCCTTATGTATTTATACATGGAGATCATATCCCCCCTTATGTATTTATACATGGAGATCATATCCCCCCTTATGTATTTATACATGGTGACCATATCACCTTGTGTATTTATACATGGAGATCATATCCCCCCTTATGTATTTATACATGGAGATCATATCCCCCTTATGTATTTATACATGGAGATCATATCCCCCCTTATGTATTTATACATGGAGATCATATCCCCCTTATTTATTTATACATGGAGATCATATCCCCCCCTTATGTATTTATACATGGAGATCATATCCCCCTTATGTATTTATACATGGAGATCATATCCCCCCCTTATGTATTTATACATGGAGATCATATCCCCCCTTATGTATTTATACATGGAGATCATATCCCCCTTATGTATTTATACATGGAGATCATATCCCCCCTTATGTAATTATACATGGAGATCATATCCCCCCTTATGTATTTATACATGGAGATCATATACCCCCTTATGTATTTATACATGGTGATCATATCCCCCCTTATGTATTTATACATGGAGATCATATCCCCCCTTATGTACTTATACATGGAGATCATATCCCCCTTATGTATTTATACATGGAGATCATATCCCCCCTTATGTATTTATACATGGAGATCATATCCCCCCTTATGTATTTATACATGGAGATCATATCCCCCTTATGTATTTATACATGGAGATCATATCCCCCCTTATGTATTTATACATGGAGATCATATCCCCCCCTTATGTATTTATACATGGAGATCATATCCCCCCTTATGTATTTATACATGGAGATCATATCCCCCCTTATGTATTTATACATGGAGATCATATCCCCCTTATGTATTTATACATGGAGATCATATCCCCCCCTTATGTATTTATACATGGAGATCATAACCCCCCTTATGTATTTATACATGGAGATCATATCCCCCCTTATGTATTTATACATGGAGATCATATCCCCCTTATGTATTTATACATGGAGATCATATCCCCCCTTATGTATTTATACATGGAGATCATATCCCCCTTATTTATTTATACATGGAGATCATATCCCCCTTCTGTATTTATACATGGAGATCATATCCCCCCTTATGTATTTATACATGGAGATCATATCCCCCCTTCTGTATTTATACATGGAGATCATATCCCCCCTTATGTATTTATACATGGAGATCATATCCCCTCTTATGTATTTATACATGGAGATCATATCCCCCCTTATGTATTTATATATGGAGATCATATCCCCCTTATGTATTTATACATGGAGATCATATCCCCCCTTATGTATTTATACATGGAGATCATATCCCCCCTTATGTATTTATACATAAGGATCATATCCCCCCTCATGTATTTATACATGGAGATCATATCCCCCCTTATGTATTTATACATGGAGATCATATCCCCCCTTATGTATTTATACATGGAGATCATATCCCCCCTTATGTATTTATACATGGAGATCATATCCCCCTTATGTATTTATACATGGAGATCATATCCCCCCTTATGTATTTATACATGGAGATCATATCCCCCTTATGTATTTATACATGGAGATCATATCCCCCTTATGTATTTATACATGGAGATCATATCCCCCCTTATGTATTTATACATGGAGATCATATCCCCCCTTATGTATTTATACATGGAGATCATATCCCCCCTTATGTATTTATACATGGAGATCATATCCCCCCTTATGTATTTATACATGGAGATCATATCCCCCCTTATGTATTTATACATGGAGATCATAACCCCCCTATGTATTTATACATGGAGATCATATCCCCCCTTATGTATTTATACATGGAGATCATATCCCCCTTATGTATTTATACATGGAGATCATATCCCCCCTTATGTATTTATACATGGAGATCATATCCCCCTTATTTATTTATACATGGAGATCATATCCCCCTTCTGTATTTATACATGGAGATCATATCCCCCTTATGTATTTATACATGGAGATCATATCCCCCCTTATGTATTTATACATGGAGATCATATCCCTTCTTATGTATTTATACATGGAGATCATATCCCCCCTTATGTATTTATACATGGTGATTATATCCCCCCTTATGTATTTCTAAATGGTGATCATATCCCCCCTTATGTATTTATACATGGAGATCATATCCCCCTTGTGTATTTATACATGGAGATCATATCCCCCCTTATGTATTTATACATGGAGATCATATCCCCCCTTATGTATTTATACATGGAGATCATATCCCCCTTATGTATTTATACATGGAGATCATATCCCCCCTTATGTATTTATACATAAGGATCATATCCCCCCTTATGTATTTATACATGGAGATCATATCCCCCCTTATGTATTTATACATGGAGATCATATCCCCCCTTATGTATTTATACATGGTGACCATATCCCCTTGTGTATTTATACATGGAGATCATATCCCCCCTTATGTATTTATACATGGAGATCATATCCCCCTTATGTATTTATACATGGAGATCATATCCCCCCTTATGTATTTATACATGGAGATCATATCCCCCTTATTTATTTATACATGGAGATCATATCCCCCCCTTATGTATTTATACATGGAGATCATATCCCCCTTATGTATTTATACATGGAGATCATATCCCCCCCTTATGTATTTATACATGGAGATCATATCCCCCCTTATGTATTTATACATGGAGATCATATCCCCCTTATGTATTTATACATGGAGATCATATCCCCCCTTATGTAATTATACATGGAGATCATATCCCCCCTTATGTATTTATACATGGAGATCATATACCCCCTTATGTATTTATACATGGTGATCATATCCCCCCTTATGTATTTATACATGGAGATCATATCCCCCCTTATGTACTTATACATGGAGATCATATCCCCCTTATGTATTTATACATGGAGATCATATCCCCCCTTATGTATTTATACATGGAGATCATATCCCCCCTTATGTATTTATACATGGAGATCATATCCCCCTTATGTATTTATACATGGAGATCATATCCCCCCTTATGTATTTATACATGGAGATCATATCCCCCCCTTATGTATTTATACATGGAGATCATATCCCCCCTTATGTATTTATACATGGAGATCATATCCCCCCCTTATGTATTTATACATGGAGATCATATCCCCCTTATGTATTTATACATGGAGATCATATCCCCCTTCTGTATTTATACATGGAGATCATATCCCCCCTTATGTATTTATACATGGAGATCATATCCCCCTTATATATTTATACATAGAGATCATATCCCCCCTTATGTATTTATACATGGCGATCATATCCCCCTTATATATTCATACATGGAGATTATAATCCCCCTTATGTATTTATACATGGAGATCATATCCCCCCTTATGTATTTATACATGCTGATCATATCCCCCTTATGTATTTATACATGGAGATCATATCCCCCCTTATGTATTTATTCATGGAGATCATATCCCCCCTTATGTATTTATACATGGAGATCATATCCCCCTTATGTATTTATACATGGAGATCATATCCCCCCTTATGTATTTATTCATGGAGATCATATCCCCCCTTATGTATTTATTCATGGGGATCATATCCCCCTTAAGTATTTATACATGGAGATCATATCCCCCCTTATGTATTTATACATGGAGATCATATCCCCTCTTATGTATTTATACATGGAGATCATATCCCCCTTATGTATTTATACATGGTGATTATATCCCCCCTTATGTATTTCTAAATGGTAATCATATCCCCCTTGTGTATTTATACATGGAGATCATATCCCCCTTATGCATTTATACATGGAGATCATATCCCCCCTTATGTATTAATACATGGAGATCATATCCCCCCTTATGTATTTATACATGGAGATCATATCCCCCTTCTGTATTTATACATGGAGATCATATCCCCCCTTATGTATTTATACATGGAGATCATATCCCCCCTTATGTATTTATACATAAGGATCATATCCCCCCTCATGTATTTATACATGGAGATCATATCCCCCCTTATGTATTTATACATGGAGATCATATCCCCCCTTATGTATTTATACATGGAGATCATATCCCCCCTTATGTATTTATACATGGAGATCATATCCCCCTTATGTATTTATACATGGAGATCATATCCCCCCTTATGTATTTATACATGGAGATCATATCCCCCTTATGTATTTATACATGGAGATCATATCCCCCTTATGTATTTATACATGGAGATCATATCCCCCCTTATGTATTTATACATGGAGATCATATCCCCCCTTATGTATTTATACATGGAGATCATATCCCCCCTTATGTATTTATACATGGAGATCATATCCCCCCTTATGTATTTATACATGGAGATCATATCCCCCCTTATGTATTTATACATGGAGATCATAACCCCCCTATGTATTTATACATGGAGATCATATCCCCCCTTATGTATTTATACATGGAGATCATATCCCCCTTATGTATTTATACATGGAGATCATATCCCCCCTTATGTATTTATACATGGAGATCATATCCCCCTTATTTATTTATACATGGAGATCATATCCCCCTTCTGTATTTATACATGGAGATCATATCCCCCTTATGTATTTATACATGGAGATCATATCCCCCCTTATGTATTTATACATGGAGATCATATCCCTTCTTATGTATTTATACATGGAGATCATATCCCCCCTTATGTATTTATACATGGTGATTATATCCCCCTTATGTATTTCTAAATGGTGATCATATCCCCCCTTATGTATTTATACATGGAGATCATATCCCCCTTGTGTATTTATACATGGAGATCATATCCCCCCTTATGTATTTATACATGGAGATCATATCCCCCCTTATGTATTTATACATGGAGATCATATCCCCCTTATGTATTTATACATGGAGATCATATCCCCCCTTATGTATTTATACATAAGGATCATATCCCCCTTATGTATTTATACATGGAGATCATATCCCCCTTATGTATTTATACATGGAGATCATATCCCCCCTTATGTATTTATACATGGTGACCATATCCCCTTGTGTATTTATACATGGAGATCATATCCCCCCTTATGTATTTATACATGGAGATCATATCCCCCTTATGTATTTATACATGGAGATCATATCCCCCCTTATGTATTTATACATGGAGATCATATCCCCCTTATTTATTTATACATGGAGATCATATCCCCCCCTTATGTATTTATACATGGAGATCATATCCCCCTTATGTATTTATACATGGAGATCATATCCCCCCCTTATGTATTTATACATGGAGATCATATCCCCCCTTATGTATTTATACATGGAGATCATATCCCCCTTATGTATTTATACATGGAGATCATATCCCCCCTTATGTAATTATACATGGAGATCATATCCCCCCTTATGTATTTATACATGGAGATCATATACCCCCTTATGTATTTATACATGGTGATCATATCCCCCCTTATGTATTTATACATGGAGATCATATCCCCCCTTATGTACTTATACATGGAGATCATATCCCCCTTATGTATTTATACATGGAGATCATATCCCCCCTTATGTATTTATACATGGAGATCATATCCCCCCTTATGTATTTATACATGGAGATCATATCCCCCTTATGTATTTATACATGGAGATCATATCCCCCCTTATGTATTTATACATGGAGATCATATCCCCCCCTTATGTATTTATACATGGAGATCATATCCCCCCTTATGTATTTATACATGGAGATCATATCCCCCCCTTATGTATTTATACATGGAGATCATATCCCCCTTATGTATTTATACATGGAGATCATATCCCCCTTCTGTATTTATACATGGAGATCATATCCCCCCTTATGTATTTATACATGGAGATCATATCCCCCTTATATATTTATACATAGAGATCATATCCCCCCTTATGTATTTATACATGGCGATCATATCCCCGTTATATATTCATACATGGAGATTATAATCACCCTTATGTATTTATACATGGAGATCATATCCCCCCTTATGTATTTATACATGGTGATCATATCCCCCTTATGTATTTATACATGGAGATCATATCCCCCCTTATGTATTTATTCATGGAGATCATATCCCCCCTTATGTATTTATACATGGAGATCATATCCCCCTTATGTATTTATACATGGAGATCATATCCCCCCTTATGTATTTATTCATGGAGATCATATCCCCCCTTATGTATTTATTCATGGGGATCATATCCCCCTTATGTATTTATACATGGAGATCATATCCCCCCTTATGTATTTATACATGGAGATCATATCCCCTCTTATGTAGTTATACATGGAGATCATATCCCCCTTATGTATTTATACATGGTGATTATATCCCCCCTTATGTATTTCTAAATGGTAATCATATCCCCCTTGTGTATTTATACATGGAGATCATATCCCCCCTTATGCATTTATACATGGAGATCATATCCCCCCTTATGTATTAATACATGGAGATCATATCCCCCCTTATGTATTTATACATGGAGATCATATCCCCCTTCTGTATTTATACATGGAGATCATATCCCCCTTATATATTCATACATGTAGATTATAATCCCCCTTATGTATTTATACATGGAGATCATATCCCTTCTCATGTATTTATACATGGAGATCATATCCCCCCTTATGTATTTATACATGGTGATTATATCCCCCCTTATGTATTTATACATGGAGATCATATCCCCCTTATGTATTTATACATGGAGATCATATCCCCCCTTATGTATTTATTCATGGAGATCATATCCCCCCTTATGTATTTATTCATGGAGATCATATCCCCCTTATGTATTTATACATGGAGATCATATCCCCCCTTATGTATTTATCCATGGAGATCATATCCCCCTTATGTAATTATACATGGAGATCATATCCCCTCTTATGTATTTATACATGGAGATCATATCCCCCCTTATGTATTTATACATGGAGATCATATCCCCCCCTTATGTATTTATACATGGAGATCATATCCCCACCTTATGTATTAATACATGGAGATCATATCCCCCTTATGTATTTATACATGGAGATCATATCCCCCTTCTGTATTTATACATGGAGATCATATCCTCCCTTATGTATTTATACATGGAGATCATATCCCCCTTATATAATTATACATGGAGATCATATCCCCCCTTATGAATTTATACATAGAGATCATATCCCCCCTTATGTATTTATACATGGAGATCATATCCCCCTTATGTTTTTTATATATGCAGATCATATCCCCCCTTATATATTTATACATGGAGATCATATCCCCCCTTATGTATTTATACATAGAGATAATATCCCCCCTTATGTATTTATACATGGATATCATATCCCCCCTTATGTTTTTTATATATGCAGATCATATCCCCCCTTATATATTTATACATGGAGATCATATCCCCCTTATGTATTTATACATGGAGATCATATCCCCCCTTATGTATTTATACATGGAGATCATATCCCCCTTATGTATTTATACATGGAGATCATATCCCCCCTTATGTATTTATACATGGAGATCATATCCCCCTTATATAATTATACATGGAGATCATATCCCCCCTTATGTATTTATACATAGAGATCATATCCCCCTTATATAATTATACATGGAGATCATATACCCCCTTATGTATTTATACATAGAGATCATATCCCCCCTTATGTATTTATACATGGAGATCATATCCCCCCCTTATGTATTAATACATTTAGATCATATCCCCCCTTATGTATTTATAAATGGTAATCATATCCCCCTTGTGTATTTATACATGGAGATCATATCCCCCTTATGTATTTATACATGGAGATCATATCCCCCCTTATGTATTTATACATGGAGATCATATCCCCCCTTATGTATTTATACATGGAGATCATATCCCCCCTTATGTATTTATACATGGAGATCATATCCCCCCTTATGTATTTATACATGGAGATCATATCCCCCCTTATGTATTTATATATGGAGATCATATTCCCCCTCATGTATTTATACATGGAGATCATATCTCCCCTTATGTATTTATACATGGAGATCATATCCCCCTTATGTATTTATACATGGAGATCATATCCCCCTTATGTATTTATACATGGAGATCATATCCCCCTTATGTATTTATACATGGAGATCATATCCCCTCTTATGTATTTATACATGGAGATCATATCCCTCCTTATGTATTTATACATGGAGATCATATCCCCCCTTATGTATTTATACATGGAGATCATATCCCCCCCTTATGTATTTATACATGGAGATCATATCCCCCCTTATGTATTTATACATGGAGATCATATCCCCCTTCTGTATTTATACATGGAGATCATATCCCCCCTTATGTATTTATACATGGAGATCATATCCCCCTTATATATTTATACATGGAGATCATATCCCCCTTATTTATTTATACATAGAGATCATATCCCCCTTATGTATTTATACATGGAGATCATATCCCCCTTATATATTTATACATGGAGATCATATCCCCCCTTATGTATTTATACATGGAGATCATATCCCCCCTTATGTATTTATACATGGAGATCATATCCCCCCTTATGTATTTATATATGGAGATCATATCCCCCCTTATGTATTTATACATGGAGATCATATCCCTCCTTATGTATTTATACATGGAGATCATATCCCCCTTATGTATTTATACATGGAGATCATATCCCCCCCTTATGTATTTATACATGGAGATCATATCCCCCCTTATGTATTTATACATGGAGATCATATCCCCCCTTATGTATTTATACATGGAGATCATATCCCCCCTTATGTATTTATACATGGAGATCATATCCCCCCTTATGTAATTATACATGGAGAT
Organism: Lithobates septentrionalis; assembly: GCA_037952835.1. Classification (NCBI taxonomy): domain Eukaryota; kingdom Metazoa; phylum Chordata; class Amphibia; order Anura; family Ranidae; genus Lithobates; species Lithobates septentrionalis. The sequence goes on along the minus strand of JBBDGP010006017.1, from coordinate 95,278 downwards.
CATATCCCCCCTTATGTATTTATACATGGAGATCATATCCCCCCTTATGTATTTATACATGGAGATCATATCCCCCCTTATGTATTTATACATGGAGATCATATTCCCCCTTATGTATTTATACATGGAGATCATATACCCCCTTATGTATTTATACATGGTGATCATATTCCCCCTTATGTATTTATACATGGAGATCATATCCCCCCTTATGTATTTATACATGGAGATCATATCCCCCTTATGTATTTATACATGGAGATCATATCCCCCCTTATGTATTTATACATGGAGATCATATCCCCCCTTATGTATTTATACATGGAGATCATATCCCCCTTATGTATTTATACATGGAGATCATATCCCCCCTTATGTATTTATACATGGAGATCATATCCCCCCCTTATGTATTTATACATGGAGATCATATCCCCCCTTATGTATTTATACATGGAGATCATATCCCCCTTATGTATTTATACATGGAGATCATATCCCCCCCTTATGTATTTATACATGGAGATCATAACCCCCCTTATGTATTTATACATGGAGATCATATCACCCCTTATGTATTTATACATAAGGATCATATCCCCCCTTATGTATTTATATATGGAGATCATATCCCCCCTTATGTATTTATACATGGAGATCATATCCCCCCCTTATGTATTTATACATGGTGACCATATCCCCTTGTGTATTTATACATGGAGATCATATCCCCCCTTATGTATTTATACATGGAGATCATATCCCCCTTATGTATTTATACATGGAGATCATATCCCCCCTTATGTATTTATACATGGAGATCATATCCCCCTTATTTATTTATACATGGAGATCATATCCCCCCCTTATGTATTTATACATGGAGATCATATCCCCCTTATGTATTTATACATGGAGATCATATCCCCCCTTATGTATTTATACATGGAGATCATATCCCCCTTATATAATTATACATGGAGATCATATCCCCCCTTATGTATTTATACATAGAGATCATATCCCCCCTTATGTATTTATACATGGAGATCATATCCCCCCTTATGTTTTTTATATATGCAGATCATATCCCCCCTTATGTATTTATACATGGAGATCATATCCCCCTTATGTATTTATACATGGAGATCATATCCCCCCTTATGTAATTATACATGGAGATCATATCCCCCCTTATGTATTTATACATGGAGATCATATACCCCCTTATGTATTTATACATGGTGATCATATCCCCCCTTATGTATTTATACATGGAGATCATATCCCCCCTTATGTACTTATACATGGAGATCATATCCCCCTTATGTATTTATACATGGAGATCATATCCCCCCTTATGTATTTATACATGGAGATCATATCCCCCCTTATGTATTTATACATGGAGATCATATCCCCCTTATGTATTTATACATGGAGATCATATCCCCCCTTATGTATTTATACATGGAGATCATATCCCCCCCTTATGTATTTATACATGGAGATCATATCCCCCCTTATGTATTTATACATGGAGATCATATCCCCCTTATGTATTTATACATGGAGATCATATCCCCCTTCTGTATTTATACATGGAGATCATATCCCCCCTTATGTATTTATACATGGAGATTATATCCCCCTTATATATTTATACATAGAGATCATATCCCCCCTTATGTATTTATACATGGCGATCATATCCCCCTTATATATTCATACATGGAGATTATAATCCCCCTTATGTATTTATACATGGAGATCAAATCCCCCCTTATTTATTTATTCATGGAGATCATATCCCCCCTTATGTATTTATTCATGGAGATCATATCCCCCTTATGTATTTATACATGGAGATCATATCCCCCCTTATGTATTTATACATGGAGATCATATCCCCCTTATGTATTTATACATGGAGATCATATCCCCTCTTATGTATTTATACATGGAGATCATATCCCCCCTTATGTATTTATACATGGAGATCAAATCCCCCCCTTATGTATTTATACATGGAGATCATATCCCCCTTCTGTATTTATACATGGAGATCATATCCCCCCTTATGTATTTATACATGCAGATCATATCCCCCTTATATATTTATACATGGAGATCATATCCCCCCTTATGTATTTATACATAGAGATCATATCCCCCCTTATGTATTTATACATGGAGATCATATCCCCCCTTATGTTTTTTATATATGCAGATCATATCCCCCCTTATATATTTATACATGGAGATCATATCCCCCTTATGTATTTATACATGGAGATCATATCCCCCCTTATGTATTTATACATGGAGATCATATCCCCCTTATGTATTTATACATGGACATCATATCCCACCCTTATGTATTTATACATGGAGATCATATCCCCCTTATATAATTATACATGGAGATCATATCCCCCCTTATGTATTTATACATAGAGATCATATCCCCCTTATATAATTATACATGGAGATCATATCCCCCCTTATGTATTTATACATAGAGATCATATCCCCCCTTATGTATTTATACATGGAGATCATATCCCCCCTTATGTATTAATACATGGAGATCATATCCCCCCTTATGTATTTATAAATGGTAATCATATCCCCCTTGTGTATTTATACATGGAGATCATATCCCCCCTTATGTATTTATACATGGAGATCATATCCCCCCTTATGTATTTATACATGGAGATCATATCCCCCTTATATATTCATACATGGAGATCATATCCCCCCTAATGTATTTATACATAGAGATCATATCCCCCCTTATGTATTTATTCATGGAGATCATACCCCCCTTATGTATTTATTCATGGAGATCATATCCCCCCTTATGTATTTATTCATGGAGATCATACCCCCCTTATGTATTTATACATGGAGATCATATCCCCCCTTATGTATTTATACATGGAGATCATATCCCCCCTTATATATGGAGATCATATTCCCCCTTATGTATTTATACATGGAGATCATATCTCCCCTTATGTATTTATACATGGAGATCATATCCCCCTTATGTATTTATACATGGAGATCATATCCCCCTTATGTATTTATACATGGAGATCATATCCCCTCTTATGTATTTATACATGGAGATCATATCCCCCCTTATGTATTCATACATGGAGATCATATCCCCCCTTATGTATTTATACATGGTGATCATATCCCCCCTTATGTATTTATACATGGAGATCATATCCCCCCTTATGTATTTATACATGGAGATCATATCCCCCTTCTGTATTTATACATGGAGATCATATCCCCCCTTATGTATTTATACATGGAGATCATATCCCCCTTATATATTTATACATGGAGATCATATCCCCCCTTATGTATTTATATATGGAGATCATATCCCCCCTTATGTATTTATACATGGAGATCATATCCCTCCTTATGTATTTATACATGGAGATCACATCCCCCTTATATATTTATACATGGAGATCATATCCCCCTTATTTATTTATACAGAGATCATATCCCCCTTATGTATTTATACATGGAGATCATATCCCCCTTATAGATTTATACATGGAGATCATATCCCCCCTTATGTATTTATACATGGAGATGATATCCCTCCTTATGTATTTATACATGGAGATCATATCCCCCTTATGTATTTATACATGGAGATCATATCCCCCCCTTATGTATTTATACATGGAGATCATATTTCCCCCCGTATGTATTTATACATGGAGATCATATCCCCCCTTATGTATTTATACATGGAGATCATATCCCTTCTCATGTATTTATACATGTAGATCATATCCCCCCTTATGTATTTATACATGGAGATCATAACCCCCTATGTATTTATACATGGAGATAATATCCCCCCTTATGTATTTATACATGGAGATCATATCCCCCTTATGTATTTATACATGGAGTTCATATCCCCCCTTATGTATTTATACATGGAGATCATATCCCCCCTTATGTATTTATACATGGAGATCATAACCCCCTATGTATTTATACATGGAGATAATATCCCCCCTTATGTATTTATACATGGAGATCATATCCCCCTTATGTATTTATACATGGAGTTCATATCCCCCCTTATGTATTTATACATGGAGATCATATCCCCCTTATTTATTTATACATGGAGATCATATCCCCCTTCTGTATTTATACATGGAGATCATATCCCCCTTATGTATTTATACATGGAGATCATATCCCCCCTTATGTATTTATACATGGAGATCATATCCCCTCTTATGTATTTATACATGGAGATCATATCCCCCCTTATGTATTTATACATGGAGATCATATCCCCCTTGTGTATTTATACATGGAGATCATATCCCCCTTGTGTATTTATACATGGAGATCATATCCCCCTTATGTATTTCTAAATGGTGATCATATCCCCCCTTATGTATTTATACATGGAGATCATATCCCCCTTGTGTATTTATACATGGAGATCATATCCCCCCTTATGTATTTATACATGGAGATCATATCCCCCTTATGTATTTATACATGGAGATCATATCCCCCCTTATGTATTTATACATGGAGATCATATCCCCCCCTATGTATTTATATATGGAGATCATATCCCCCTTATGTATTTATACATGGAGATCATATCCCCCTTATGTATTTATACATGGAGATCATATCCCCCCTTCTGTATTTATACATGGAGATCATATCCCCCCTTATGTATTTATACATGGAGATCATATCCCCTCTTATGTATTTATACATGGAGATCATATCCCCCCCTATGTATTTATATATGGAGATCATATCCCCCTTATGTATTTATACATGGAGAGCATATCCCCCTTATGTATTTATACATGGAGATCATATCCCCCCTTATGTATTTATACATAAGGATCATATCCCCCCTTATGTATTTATACATGGAGATCATATCCCCCTTATGTATTTATACATGGAGATCATATCCCCCCCTTATGTATTTATACATGGTGACCATATCCCCCCTTATGTATTTATACAGGGAGATCATATCCCCCCTTATGTATTTATACATGGAGATCATATCCCCCCTTATGTATTTATACATGGAGATCATATCCCCCCTTATGTATTTATACATGGTGATTATATCCCCCCTTATGTATTTCTAAATGGTAATCATATCCCCCTTGTGTATTTATACATGGAGATCATATCCCCCCTTATGTATTTATACATGGAGATCATATCCCCCCTTATGTATTTATACATGGAGATCATATCCCCCCTTATGTATTAATACATGGAGATCATATCCCCCCTTATGTATTTATACATGGAGATCATATCCCCCTTCTGTATTTATACATGGAGATCATATCCCCCCTTATGTATTTATACATGGAGATCATATCCCCCTTATATATTTATACATAGAGATCATATCCCCCCTTATGTATTTATACATGGAGATCATATCCCACCTTATGTATTTATACATGGAGATCATATCCCCCCTTATGTATTTATACATGGAGATCATATCCCCCCTTATGTATTTATACATGGAGATCATATCCCACCTTATGTATTTATACATGGAGATCATATCCCCCTTATATATTCATACATGGAGATCATATCCCCCCTAATGTATTTATACATAGAGATCATATCCCCCCTTATGTATTTATTCATGGAGATCATACCCCCCTTATATATTTATTCATGGAGATCATATCCCCCTTATGTATTTATTCATGGAGATCATACCCCCCTTATGTATTTATACATGGAGATCATATCCCCCCTTATGTATTTATACATGGAGATCATATCCCCCCTTATATATTTATATATGGAGATCATATTCCCCCTTATGTATTTATACATGGAGATCATATCTCCCCTTATGTATTTATACATGGAGATCATATCCCCCTTATGTATTTATACATGGAGATCATATCCCCCTTATGTATTTATACATGGAGATCATATCCCCCTTATGTATTTATACATGGAGATCATATCCCCTCTTATGTATTTATACATGGAGATCATATCCCCCCTTATGTATTTATACATGGAGATCATATCCCCCCTTATGTATTTATACATGGAGATCATATCCCCCCCTTATGTATTTATACATGGAGATCATATCCCCCCTTATGTATTTATACATGGAGATCATATCCCCCTTCTGTATTTATACATGGAGATCATATCCCCCCTTATGTATTTATACATGGAGATCATATCCCCCTTATATATTTATACATGGAGATCATATCCCCCTTATTTATTTATACATAGAGATCATATCCCCCTTATGTATTTATACATGGAGATCATATCCCCCTTATATATTTATACATGGAGATCATATCCCCCCTTATGTATTTATACATGGAGATCATATCCCCCCTTATGTATTTATACATGGAGATCATATCCCCCCTTATGTATTTATACATGGAGATCATATCCCCCCTTATGTATTTATACATGGAGATCATATCCCTCCTTATGTATTTATACATGGAGATCATATCCCCCTTATGTATTTATACATGGAGATCATATCCCCCCCTTATGTATTTATACATGGAGATCATATCCCCCCTTATGTATTTATACATGGAGATCATATCCCCCCTTATGTATTTATACATGGAGATCATATCCCCCCTTATGTATTTTTTACATGGAGATCATATCCCCCCTTATGTAATTATACATGGAGATCATATCCCCCCTTATGTATTTATACATGGAGATCATATACCCCCTTATGTATTTATACATGGTGATCATATCCCCCTTATGCATTTATACATGGAGATCATATCCCCCCTTATGTATTTATACATGGAGATCATATCCCCCTTATGTATTTATACATGGAGATCATATCCCCCCTTATGTATTTATACATGGAGATCATATCCCCCCTTATGTATTTATACATGGAGATCATATCCCCCTTATGTATTTATACATGGAGATCATATCCCCCCTTATGTATTTATACATGGAGATCATATCCCCCCCTTATGTATTTATACATGGAGATCATATCCCCCCTTATGTATTTATACATGGAGATCATATCCCCCCTTATGTATTTATACATGGAGATCATATCCCCCTTATGTATTTATACATGGAGATCATATCCCCCTTATGTATTTATACATGGAGATCATATCCCCCCTTATGTATTTATACATGGAGATCATATCCCCCTTATTTATTTATACATGGAGATCATATCCCCCTTCTGTATTTATACATGGAGATCATACCCCCCCTTATGTATTTATACATGGAGATCATATCCCCCCTTCTGTATTTATACATGGAGATCATATCCCCCCTTATGTATTTATACATGGAGATCATATCCCCTCTTATGTATTTATACATGGAGATCATATCCCCCTTATGTATTTATATATGGAGATCATATCCCCCTTATGTATTTATACATGGAGATCATATCCCCCCTTATGTATTTATACATGGAGATCATATCCCCCCTTATGTATTTATACATGGAGATCATATCCCCTCTTATGTATTTATACATGGAGATCATATCCCCCCTTATGTATTTATATATGGAGATCATATCCCCCTTATGTATTTATACATGGAGATCATATCCACCCTTATGTATTTATACATGGAGATCATATCCCCCCTTATGTATTTATACATAAGGATCATATCCCCCCTTATGTATTTATACATGGAGATCATATCCCCCCTTATGTATTTATACATGGAGATCATATCCCCCCTTATGTATTTATACATGGAGATCATATCCCCTCTTATGTATTTATACATGGAGATCATATCCCCCCTTATGTATTTATATATGGAGATCATATCCCCCTTATGTATTTATACATGGAGATCATATCCACCCTTATGTATTTATACATGGAGATCATATCCCCCCTTATGTATTTATACATGGAGATCATATCCCCCCTTATGTATTTATACATAAGGATCATATCCCCCCTTATGTATTTATACATGGAGATCATATCCCCCCTTATGTATTTATACATGGAGATCATATCCCCCCTTATGTATTTATACATGGAGATCATATCCCCCCTTATGTATTTATACATAAGGATCATATCCCCCCTTATGTATTTATACATGGAGATCATATCCCCCCTTATGTATTTATACATGGAGATCATATCCCCCCTTATGTATTTATACATGGAGATCATATCCCCTCTTATGTATTTATACATGGAGATCATATCCCCCCTTATGTATTTATATATGGAGATCATATCCCCCTTATGTATTTATACATGGAGATCATATCCCCCCCTTATGTATTTATACATGGAGATCATATCCCCCCTTATGTATTTATACATGGAGATCATATCCCCCTTCTGTATTTATACATGGAGATCATATCCCCCCTTATGTATTTATACATGGTGATCATATCCCCCCTTATGTATTTATACATGGAGATCATATCCCCCCTTATGTACTTATACATGGAGATCATATCCCCCTTATGTATTTATACATGGAGATCATATCCCCCCTTATGTATTTATACATGGAGATCATATCCCCCCTTATGTATTTATACATGGAGATCATATCCCCCTTATGTATTTATACATGGAGATCATATCCCCCCTTATGTATTTATACATGGAGATCATATCCCCCCTTATGTATTTATACATGGAGATCATATCCCCCCTTATGTATTTATACATGGAGATCATATCCCCCTTATGTATTTATACATGGAGATCATATCCCCCTTCTGTATTTATACATGGAGATCATATCCCCCCTTATGTATTTATACATGGAGATTATATCCCCCTTATATATTTATACATAGAGATCATATCCCCCCTTATGTATTTATACATGGCGATCATATCCCCCTTATATATTCATACATGGAGATTATAATCCCCCTTATGTATTTATACATGGAGATCAAATCCCCCCTTATTTATTTATTCATGGAGATCATATCCCCCCTTATGTATTTATTCATGGAGATCATATCCCCCTTATGTATTTATACATGGAGATCATATCCCCCCTTATGTATTTATACATGGAGATCATATCCCCCTTATGTATTTATACATGGAGATCATATCCCCTCTTATGTATTTATACATGGAGATCATATCCCCCCTTATGTATTTATACATGGAGATCAAATCCCCCCCTTATGTATTTATACATGGAGATCATATCCCCCTTCTGTATTTATACATGGAGATCATATCCCCCCTTATGTATTTATACATGCAGATCATATCCCCCTTATATATTTATACATGGAGATCATATCCCCCCTTATGTATTTATACATAGAGATCATATCCCCCCTTATGTATTTATACATGGAGATCATATCCCCCCTTATGTTTTTTATATATGCAGATCATATCCCCCCTTATATATTTATACATGGAGATCATATCCCCCTTATGTATTTATACATGGAGATCATATCCCCCCTTATGTATTTATACATGGAGATCATATCCCCCTTATGTATTTATACATGGACATCATATCCCACCCTTATGTATTTATACATGGAGATCATATCCCCCTTATATAATTATACATGGAGATCATATCCCCCCTTATGTATTTATACATAGAGATCATATCCCCCTTATATAATTATACATGGAGATCATATCCCCCCTTATGTATTTATACATAGAGATCATATCCCCCCTTATGTATTTATACATGGAGATCATATCCCCCCTTATGTATTAATACATGGAGATCATATCCCCCCTTATGTATTTATAAATGGTAATCATATCCCCCTTGTGTATTTATACATGGAGATCATATCCCCCCTTATGTATTTATACATGGAGATCATATCCCCCCTTATGTATTTATACATGGAGATCATATCCCCCTTATATATTCATACATGGAGATCATATCCCCCCTAATGTATTTATACATAGAGATCATATCCCCCCTTATGTATTTATTCATGGAGATCATACCCCCCTTATGTATTTATTCATGGAGATCATATCCCCCCTTATGTATTTATTCATGGAGATCATACCCCCCTTATGTATTTATACATGGAGATCATATCCCCCCTTATGTATTTATACATGGAGATCATATCCCCCCTTATATATGGAGATCATATTCCCCCTTATGTATTTATACATGGAGATCATATCTCCCCTTATGTATTTATACATGGAGATCATATCCCCCTTATGTATTTATACATGGAGATCATATCCCCCTTATGTATTTATACATGGAGATCATATCCCCTCTTATGTATTTATACATGGAGATCATATCCCCCCTTATGTATTCATACATGGAGATCATATCCCCCCTTATGTATTTATACATGGTGATCATATCCCCCCTTATGTATTTATACATGGAGATCATATCCCCCCTTATGTATTTATACATGGAGATCATATCCCCCTTCTGTATTTATACATGGAGATCATATCCCCCCTTATGTATTTATACATGGAGATCATATCCCCCTTATATATTTATACATGGAGATCATATCCCCCCTTATGTATTTATATATGGAGATCATATCCCCCCTTATGTATTTATACATGGAGATCATATCCCTCCTTATGTATTTATACATGGAGATCACATCCCCCTTATATATTTATACATGGAGATCATATCCCCCTTATTTATTTATACAGAGATCATATCCCCCTTATGTATTTATACATGGAGATCATATCCCCCTTATAGATTTATACATGGAGATCATATCCCCCCTTATGTATTTATACATGGAGATGATATCCCTCCTTATGTATTTATACATGGAGATCATATCCCCCTTATGTATTTATACATGGAGATCATATCCCCCCCTTATGTATTTATACATGGAGATCATATTTCCCCCCGTATGTATTTATACATGGAGATCATATCCCCCCTTATGTATTTATACATGGAGATCATATCCCTTCTCATGTATTTATACATGTAGATCATATCCCCCCTTATGTATTTATACATGGAGATCATAACCCCCTATGTATTTATACATGGAGATAATATCCCCCCTTATGTATTTATACATGGAGATCATATCCCCCTTATGTATTTATACATGGAGTTCATATCCCCCCTTATGTATTTATACATGGAGATCATATCCCCCCTTATGTATTTATACATGGAGATCATAACCCCCTATGTATTTATACATGGAGATAATATCCCCCCTTATGTATTTATACATGGAGATCATATCCCCCTTATGTATTTATACATGGAGTTCATATCCCCCCTTATGTATTTATACATGGAGATCATATCCCCCTTATTTATTTATACATGGAGATCATATCCCCCTTCTGTATTTATACATGGAGATCATATCCCCCTTATGTATTTATACATGGAGATCATATCCCCCCTTATGTATTTATACATGGAGATCATATCCCCTCTTATGTATTTATACATGGAGATCATATCCCCCCTTATGTATTTATACATGGAGATCATATCCCCCTTGTGTATTTATACATGGAGATCATATCCCCCTTGTGTATTTATACATGGAGATCATATCCCCCTTATGTATTTCTAAATGGTGATCATATCCCCCCTTATGTATTTATACATGGAGATCATATCCCCCTTGTGTATTTATACATGGAGATCATATCCCCCCTTATGTATTTATACATGGAGATCATATCCCCCTTATGTATTTATACATGGAGATCATATCCCCCCTTATGTATTTATACATGGAGATCATATCCCCCCCTATGTATTTATATATGGAGATCATATCCCCCTTATGTATTTATACATGGAGATCATATCCCCCTTATGTATTTATACATGGAGATCATATCCCCCCTTCTGTATTTATACATGGAGATCATATCCCCCCTTATGTATTTATACATGGAGATCATATCCCCTCTTATGTATTTATACATGGAGATCATATCCCCCCCTATGTATTTATATATGGAGATCATATCCCCCTTATGTATTTATACATGGAGAGCATATCCCCCTTATGTATTTATACATGGAGATCATATCCCCCCTTATGTATTTATACATAAGGATCATATCCCCCCTTATGTATTTATACATGGAGATCATATCCCCCTTATGTATTTATACATGGAGATCATATCCCCCCCTTATGTATTTATACATGGTGACCATATCCCCCCTTATGTATTTATACAGGGAGATCATATCCCCCCTTATGTATTTATACATGGAGATCATATCCCCCCTTATGTATTTATACATGGAGATCATATCCCCCCTTATGTATTTATACATGGTGATTATATCCCCCCTTATGTATTTCTAAATGGTAATCATATCCCCCTTGTGTATTTATACATGGAGATCATATCCCCCCTTATGTATTTATACATGGAGATCATATCCCCCCTTATGTATTTATACATGGAGATCATATCCCCCCTTATGTATTAATACATGGAGATCATATCCCCCCTTATGTATTTATACATGGAGATCATATCCCCCTTCTGTATTTATACATGGAGATCATATCCCCCCTTATGTATTTATACATGGAGATCATATCCCCCTTATATATTTATACATAGAGATCATATCCCCCCTTATGTATTTATACATGGAGATCATATCCCACCTTATGTATTTATACATGGAGATCATATCCCCCCTTATGTATTTATACATGGAGATCATATCCCCCCTTATGTATTTATACATGGAGATCATATCCCACCTTATGTATTTATACATGGAGATCATATCCCCCTTATATATTCATACATGGAGATCATATCCCCCCTAATGTATTTATACATAGAGATCATATCCCCCCTTATGTATTTATTCATGGAGATCATACCCCCCTTATATATTTATTCATGGAGATCATATCCCCCTTATGTATTTATTCATGGAGATCATACCCCCCTTATGTATTTATACATGGAGATCATATCCCCCCTTATGTATTTATACATGGAGATCATATCCCCCCTTATATATTTATATATGGAGATCATATTCCCCCTTATGTATTTATACATGGAGATCATATCTCCCCTTATGTATTTATACATGGAGATCATATCCCCCTTATGTATTTATACATGGAGATCATATCCCCCTTATGTATTTATACATGGAGATCATATCCCCCTTATGTATTTATACATGGAGATCATATCCCCTCTTATGTATTTATACATGGAGATCATATCCCCCCTTATGTATTTATACATGGAGATCATATCCCCCCTTATGTATTTATACATGGAGATCATATCCCCCCCTTATGTATTTATACATGGAGATCATATCCCCCCTTATGTATTTATACATGGAGATCATATCCCCCTTCTGTATTTATACATGGAGATCATATCCCCCCTTATGTATTTATACATGGAGATCATATCCCCCTTATATATTTATACATGGAGATCATATCCCCCTTATTTATTTATACATAGAGATCATATCCCCCTTATGTATTTATACATGGAGATCATATCCCCCCTTATATATTTATACATGGAGATCATATCCCCCCTTATGTATTTATACATGGAGATCATATCCCCCCTTATGTATTTATACATGGAGATCATATCCCCCCTTATGTATTTATACATGGAGATCATATCCCCCCTTATGTATTTATACATGGAGATCATATCCCTCCTTATGTATTTATACATGGAGATCATATCCCCCTTATGTATTTATACATGGAGACATATCCCCCCTTATGTATTTATACATGGAGATCATATCCCCCCTTATGTATTTATACATGGAGATCATATCCCCCCTTATGTATTTATACATGGAGATCATATCCCCCCTTATGTATTTTTTACATGGAGATCATATCCCCCCTTATGTAATTATACATGGAGATCATATCCCCCCTTATGTATTTATACATGGAGATCATATACCCCCTTATGTATTTATACATGGTGATCATATCCCCCTTATGCATTTATACATGGAGATCATATCCCCCCTTATGTATTTATACATGGAGATCATATCCCCCTTATGTATTTATACATGGAGATCATATCCCCCCTTATGTATTTATACATGGAGATCATATCCCCCCTTATGTATTTATACATGGAGATCATATCCCCCTTATGTATTTATACATGGAGATCATATCCCCCCTTATGTATTTATACATGGAGATCATATCCCCCCCTTATGTATTTATACATGGAGATCATATCCCCCCTTATGTATTTATACATGGAGATCATATCCCCCCTTATGTATTTATACATGGAGATCATATCCCCCTTATGTATTTATACATGGAGATCATATCCCCCTTATGTATTTATACATGGAGATCATATCCCCCCTTATGTATTTATACATGGAGATCATATCCCCCTTATTTATTTATACATGGAGATCATATCCCCCTTCTGTATTTATACATGGAGATCATACCCCCCCTTATGTATTTATACATGGAGATCATATCCCCCCTTCTGTATTTATACATGGAGATCATATCCCCCCTTATGTATTTATACATGGAGATCATATCCCCTCTTATGTATTTATACATGGAGATCATATCCCCCTTATGTATTTATATATGGAGATCATATCCCCCTTATGTATTTATACATGGAGATCATATCCCCCCTTATGTATTTATACATGGAGATCATATCCCCCCTTATGTATTTATACATGGAGATCATATCCCCTCTTATGTATTTATACATGGAGATCATATCCCCCCTTATGTATTTATATATGGAGATCATATCCCCCTTATGTATTTATACATGGAGATCATATCCACCCTTATGTATTTATACATGGAGATCATATCCCCCCTTATGTATTTATACATAAGGATCATATCCCCCCTTATGTATTTATACATGGAGATCATATCCCCCCTTATGTATTTATACATGGAGATCATATCCCCCCTTATGTATTTATACATGGAGATCATATCCCCTCTTATGTATTTATACATGGAGATCATATCCCCCTTATGTATTTATATATGGAGATCATATCCCCCTTATGTATTTATACATGGAGATCATATCCACCCTTATGTATTTATACATGGAGATCATATCCCCCCTTATGTATTTATACATGGAGATCATATCCCCCCTTATGTATTTATACATAAGGATCATATCCCCCCTTATGTATTTATACATGGAGATCATATCCCCCCTTATGTATTTATACATGGAGATCATATCCCCCCTTATGTATTTATACATGGAGATCATATCCCCCCTTATGTATTTATACATAAGGATCATATCCCCCCTTATGTATTTATACATGGAGATCATATCCCCCCTTATGTATTTATACATGGAGATCATATCCCCCCTTATGTATTTATACATGGAGATCATATCCCCTCTTATGTATTTATACATGGAGATCATATCCCCCCTTATGTATTTATATATGGAGATCATATCCCCCTTATGTATTTATACATGGAGATCATATCCCCCCCTTATGTATTTATACATGGAGATCATATCCCCCCTTATGTATTTATACATGGAGATCATATCCCCCTTCTGTATTTATACATGGAGATCATATCCCCCCTTATGTATTTATACATGGAGATCATATCCCCCTTATATATTTATACATGGAGATCATATCCCCCTTATTTATTTATACATAGAGATCATATCCCCCTTATGTATTTATACATGGAGATCATATCCCCCTTATATATTTATACATGGAGATCATATCCCCCCTTATGTATTTATACATGGAGATCATATCCCCCCTTATGTATTTATACATGGAGATCATATCCCCCCTTATGTATTTATACATGGAGATCATATCCCCCCTTATGTATTTATACATGGAGATCATATCCCTCCTTATGTATTTATACATGGAGATCATATCCCCCTTATGTATTTATACATGGAGATCATATCCCCCCCTTATGTATTTATACATGGAGATCATATCCCCCCTTATGTATTTATACATGGAGATCATATCCCCCCTTATGTATTTATACATGGAGATCATATCCCCCCTTATGTATTTTTTACATGGAGATCATATCCCCCCTTATGTAATTATACATGGAGATCATATCCCCCCTTATGTATTTATACATGGAGATCATATACCCCCTTATGTATTTATACATGGAGATCATATCCCCCTTATGTATTTATACATGGAGATCATATCCCCCCTTATGTATTTATACATGGAGATCATATCCCCCCTTATGTATTTATACATGGAGATCATATCCCCCTTATGTATTTATACATGGAGATCATATCCCCCCTTATGTATTTATACATGGAGATCATATCCCCCCCTTATGTATTTATACATGGAGATCATATCCCCCCTTATGTATTTATACATGGAGATCATATCCCCCCTTATGTATTTATACATGGAGATCATATCCCCCTTATGTATTTATACATGGAGATCATATCCCCCTTATGTATTTATACATGGAGATCATATCCCCCCTTATGTATTTATACATGGAGATCATATCCCCCTTATTTATTTATACATGGAGATCATATCCCCCTTCTGTATTTATACATGGAGATCATACCCCCCCTTATGTATTTATACATGGAGATCATATCCCCCCTTCTGTATTTATACATGGAGATCATATCCCCCTTATGTATTTATACATGGAGATCATATCCCCTCTTATGTATTTATACATGGAGATCATATCCCCCTTATGTATTTATATATGGAGATCATATCCCCCTTATGTATTTATACATGGAGATCATATCCCCCCTTATGTATTTATACATGGAGATCATATCCCCCCTTATGTATTTATACATGGAGATCATATCCCCTCTTATGTATTTATACATGGAGATCATATCCCCCCTTATGTATTTATATATTGAGATCATATCCCCCTTATGTATTTATACATGGAGATCATATCCACCCTTATGTATTTATACATGGAGATCATATCCCCCCTTATGTATTTATACATAAGGATCATATCCCCCCTTATGTATTTATACATGGAGATCATATCCCCCCTTATGTATTTATACATGGAGATCATATCCCCCCTTATGTATTTATACATGGAGATCATATCCCCTCTTATGTATTTATACATGGAGATCATATCCCCCCTTATGTATTTATATATGGAGATCATATCCCCCTTATGTATTTATACATGGAGATCATATCCACCCTTATGTATTTATACATGGAGATCATATCCCCCCTTATGTATTTATACATAAGGATCATATCCCCCCTTATGTATTTATACATGGAGATCATATCCCCCCTTATGTATTTATACATGGAGATAATATCCACCCTTATGTATTTATACATGGAGATCATATCCCCCCTTATGTATTTATACATAAGGATCATATCCCCCCTTATGTATTTATACATGGAGATCATATCCCCCTTATGTATTTATACATGGAGATCATATCCCCCCTTATGTATTTATACATGGAGATCATATCCCCCCTTATGTATTTATACATGGAGATCATATCCCCCTTATGTATTTATACATGGAGATCATATCCCCCCTTATGTATTTATACATGGAGATCATATCCCCCTTATGTATTTATACATGGAGATCATATCCCCCTTATGTATTTATACATGGAGATCATATCCCCCCTTATGTATTTATACATGGAGATCATATCCCCCCTTATGTATTTATACATGGGGATCATATCCCCCCTTATGTATTTATACATGGAGATCATATCCCCCTTATGTATTTATACATGGAGATCATATCCCCCCTTATGTATTTATACATGGAGATCATAACCCCCCTATGTATTTATACATGGAGATCATATCCCCCCTTATGTATTTATACATGGAGATCATATCCCCCTTATGTATTTATACATGGAGATCATATCCCCCCTTATGTATTTATACATGGAGATCATATCCCCCTTATTTATTTATACATGGAGATCATATCCCCCTTCTGTATTTATACATGGAGATCATATCCCCCTTATGTATTTATACATGGAGATCATATCCCCCCTTATGTATTTATACATGGAGATCATATCCCCTCTTATGTATTTATACATGGAGATCATATCCCCCCTTATGTATTTATACATGGTGATTATATCGCCCCTTATGTATTTCTAAATGGTGATCATATCCCCCCTTATGTATTTATACATGGAGATCATATCCCCCTTGTGTATTTATACATGGAGATCATATCCCCCCTTATGTATTTATACATGGAGATCATATCCCCCCTTATGTATTTATACATGGAGATCATATCCCCCTTATGTATTTATACATGGAGATCATATCCCCCCTTATGTATTTATACATAAGGATCATGTCCCCCCTTATGTATTTATACATGGAGATCATATCCCCCCTTATGTATTTATACATGGAGATCATATCCCCCCCTTATGTATTTATACATGGTGACCATATCCCCTTGTGTATTTATACATGGAGATCATATCCCCCCTTATGTATTTATACATGGAGATCATATCCCCCCTTATGTATTTATACATGGAGATCATATCCCCCTTATGTATTTATACATGGAGATCATATCCCCCCTTATGTATTTATACATGGAGATCATATCCCCCTTATGTATTTATACATGGAGATCATATCCCCCCCCCTTATGTATTTATACATGGAGATCATATCCCCCTTATGTATTTATACATGGAGATCATATCCCCCCCCCTTATGTATTTATACATGGAGATCATATCCCCCCCCTTATGTATTTATACATGGAGATCATATCCCCCCTTATGTATTTATACATGGAGATCATATCCCCCCTTATGTAATTATACATGGAGATCATATCCCCCCTTATGTATTTATACATGGAGATCATATACCCCCTTATGTATTTATACATGGTGATCATATCCCCTCTTATGTATTTATACATGGAGATCATATCCCCCCTTATGTACTTATACATGGAGATCATATCCCCCTTATGTATTTATACATGGAGATCATATCCCCCCTTATGTATTTATACATGGAGATCATATCCCCCCTTATGTATTTATACATGGAGATCATATCCCCCCTTATGTATTTATACATGGAGATCATATCCCCCTTATGTATTTATACATGGAGATCATATCCCCCCTTATGTATTTATACATGGAGATCATATCCCCCCCTTATGTATTTATACATGGAGATCATATCCCCCCCTTATGTATTTATACATGGAGATCACATCCCCCTTATGTATTTATACATGGAGATCATATCCCCCCCTTATGTATTTATACATGGAGATCATACCCCCCCCTATGTATTTATACATGGAGATCATATCCCCCCTTATGTATTTATACATGGAGATCATATCCCCCTTATGTATTTATACATGGAGATCATATCCCCCCTTATGTATTTATACATGGAGATCATATCCCCCTTATTTATTTATACATGGAGATCATATCCCCCTTCTGTATTTATACATGGAGATCATATCCCCCCTTATGTATTTATACATGGAGATCATATCCCCCTTATGTATTTATACATGGAGATCATATCCCCCCTTATGTATTTATACATGGAGATCATATCCCCCCTGATGTATTTATACATGGAGATCATATCCCCCTTATGTATTTATACATGGAGATCATATCCCCTTGTGTATTTATACATGGAGATCATATCCCCCCTTATGTATTTATACATAAGGATCATGTCCCCCCTTATGTATTTATACATGGAGATCATATCCCCCCTTATGTATTTATACATGGAGATCATATCCCCCCCTTATGTATTTATACATGGTGACCATATCCCCTTGTGTATTTATACATGGAGATCATATCCCCCCTTATGTATTTATACATGGAGATCATATCCCCCCTTATGTATTTATACATGGAGATCATATCCCCCTTATGTATTTATACATGGAGATCATATCCCCCCTTATGTATTTATACATGGAGATCATATCCCCCCTTATGTATTTATACATGGAGATCATATCCCCCTTATGTATTTATACATGGACATCATATCCCACCCTTATGTATTTATACATGGAGATCATATCCCCCCTTATGTATTTATACATAGAGATCATATCCCCCTTATATAATTATACATGGAGATCATATCCCCCCTTATGTATTTATACATAGAGATCATATCCCCCCTTATGTATTTATACATGGAGATCATATCCCCCCCTTATGTATTAATACATGGAGATCATATCCCCCTTATGTATTTATAAATGGTAATCATATCCCTCTTGTGTATTTATACATGGAGATCATATCCCCCCTTATGTATTTATACATGGAGATCATATCCCCCCTTATGTATTTCTAAATGGTAATCATATCCCCCTTGTGTATTTATACATGGAGATCATATCCCCCCTTATGTATTTATACATGGAGATCATATCCCCCCTTATGTATTTATATATGGAGATCATATCCCCTCTTATGTATTTATACATGGAGATCATATCCCTTCTTATGTATTTATACATGGAGATCATATCCCCCTTATGTATATATACATGGAGATCATATCCCCCCTGATGTATTTATACATGGAGATCATATCCCCCTTATGTATTTATACATGGAGATCATATCCCCCTTATGTATTTATACATGGAGATCATATCCCCCTTATGTATTTATACATGGAGATCATATCCCCCTTATGTATTTATACATGGAGATCATATCCCAATTCTGTATTTATACATGGAGATCATATCCCCCCTTATGTATTTATACATGGAGATCATATCCCCCTTATATATTTATACATGGAGATCATATCCCCCCTTATGTATTTATACATGGAGATCATATCCCCCCCCTTATGTATTTATACATGGAGATCATATCCCCCTTATATATTTATACATGGAGATCATATCCCCCCTTATGTATTTATACCTGGAGATCATATCCCCCCTTATGTATTAATACATGGAGATCATATCCCCCCTTATGTATTTATACATGGAGATCATATCCCCCTTCTGTATTTATACATGGAGATCATATCCCCCCTTATGTATTTATACATGGAGATCATATCCCCCTTATATATTCATACATGGAGATCATATCCCCCCTAATGTATTTATACATGGAGATCATATCCCCCCCTTATGTATTAATACATGGAGATCATACCCCCCTTATGTATTTATACATGGAGATCATATCCCCCTTATGTATTTATACATGGAGATCATATCCCCCTTCTGTATTTATACATGGAGATCATATCCCCCCTTATGTATTTATACATGGAGATCATATCCCCCTTATATAATTATACATGGAGATCATATCCCCCCTTATGTATTTATATATGGAGATCATATCCCCTCTTATGTATTTATACATGGAGATCATATCCCCCCTTATGTATTTATACATGGAGATCATATCCCCCTTATGTATATATACATGGAGATCATATCCCCCCTGATGTATTTATACATGGAGATCATATCCCCCTTATGTATTTATACATGGAGATCATATCCCCCTTATGTATTTATACATGGAGATCATATCCCCCTTATGTATTTTTACATGGAGATCATATCCCCCTTATGTATTTATACATGGAGATCATATCCCAATTCTGTATTTATACATGGAGATCATATCCCCCCTTATGTATTTATACATGGAGATCATATCCCCCTTATATATTTATACATGGAGATCATATCCCCCCTTATGTATTTATACATGGAGATCATATCCCCCCCCTTATGTATTTATACATGGAGATCATATCCCCCTTATATATTTATACATGGAGATCATATCCCCCCTTATGTATTTATACCTGGAGATCATATCCCCCCTTATGTATTAATACATGGAGATCATATCCCCCCTTATGTATTTATACATGGAGATCATATCCCCCTTCTGTACTTATACATGGAGATCATATCCCCCCTTATGTATTTATACATGGAGATCATATCCCCCTTATATATTCATACATGGAGATCATATCCCCCCTAATGTATTTATACATGGAGATCATATCCCCCCCTTATGTATTAATACATGGAGATCATACCCCCCTTATGTATTTATACATGGAGATCATATCCCCCTTATGTATTTATACATGGAGATCATATCCCCCTTCTGTATTTATACATGGAGATCATATCCCCCCTTATGTATTTATACATGGAGATCATATCCCCCTTATATAATTATACATGGAGATCATATCCCCCCTTATGTATTTATACATAGAGATCATATCCCCCCTTATGTATTTATACATGGAGATCATATCCCCCTTATGTTTTTTTATATATGTAGATCATATCCCCCTTATATATTTATACATGGAGATCATATCCCCCCTTATGTATTTATACATAGAGATCATATCCCCCCTTATGTATTTATACATGGAGATCATATCCCCCCTTATGTTTTTTATATATGCAGATCATATCCCCCCTTATATATTTATACATGGAGATCATATCCCCCTTATGTATTTATACATGGAGATCATATCCCCCCTTATGTATTTATACATGGAGATCATATCCCCCTTATGTATTTATACATGGACATCATATCCCACCCTTATGTATTTATACATGGAGATCATATCCCCCCTTATGTATTTATACATAGAGATCATATCCCCCTTATATAATTATACATGGAGATCATATCCCCCCCTATGTATTTATACATGGAGATCATATCCCCCCTTATGTATTTATACATGGAGATCATATCCCCCCTTATGTATTAATACATGGAGATCATATCCCCCTTATGTATTTATAAATGGTAATCATATCCCTCTTGTGTATTTATACATGGAGATCATATCCCCCCTTATGTATTTATACATGGAGATCATATCCCCCCTTATGTATTTATACATGGAGATCATATCCCCCTTATGTATTTATACATGGAGATCATATCCCCCCTTATGTATTTATACATGGAGATCATATCCCCCTTATATATTCATACATGGAGATCATATCCCCCCTAATGTATTTATACATAGAGATCATATCCCCCCTTATGTATTTATTCATGGAGATCATACCCCCCTTATGTATTTATTCATGGAGATCATATCCCCCTTATGTATTTATACATGGAGATCATATCCCCCTTATATATTTATACATGGAGATCATATCCCCCTTATGTATTTATACATGGAGATCATATCCCCCCCTTATGTATTTATACATGGAGATCATACCCCCCCTATGTATTTATACATGGAGATCATATCCCCCCTTATGTATTTATACATGGAGATCATATCCCCCTTATATATTCATACATGGAGATCATATCCCCCCTAATGTATTTATACATAGAGATCATATCCCCCCTTATGTATTTATTCATGGAGATCATACCCCCCTTATGTATTTATTCATGGAGATCATATCCCCCTTATGTATTTATACATGGAGATCATATCCCCCTTATATATTTATACATGGAGATCACATCCCCCTTATGTATTTATACATGGAGATCATATCCCCCCCTTATGTATTTATACATGGAGATCATACCCCCCCTATGTATTTATACATGGAGATCATATCCCCCCTTATGTATTTATACATGGAGATCATATCCCCCTTATGTATTTATACATGGAGATCATATCCCCCCTTATGTATTTATACATGGAGATCATATCCCCCTTATTTATTTATACATGGAGATCATATCCCCCTTCTGTATTTATACATGGAGATCATATCCCCCCTTATGTATTTATACATGGAGATCATATCCCCCTTATGTATTTATACATGGAGATCATATCCCCCCTTATGTATTTATACATGGAGATCATATCCCCCCTTATGTATTTATACATGGAGATCATATCCCCCTTATGTATTTATACATGGAGATCATATCCCCCCTTATGTATTTATACATGGAGATCATATCCCCCCTCATGTATTTATACATGGAGATCATATCCCCCCTTATGTATTTATACATGGAGATCATATCCCCCCTTATGTATTTATACATGGAGATCATATCCCCCTTATGTATTTATACATGGAGATCATATCCCACCTTATGTATTTATACATGGAGATCATATCCCCCTTATTTATTTATACATGGAGATCATATCCCCCTTCTGTATTTATACATGGAGATCATACCCCCCCTTATGTATTTATACATGGAGATCATATCCCCCCTGATGTATTTATACATGGAGATCATATCCCCCTTTTGTATTTATACATGGAGATCATATCCCCCCTTATGTATTTATACATGGAGATCATATCCCCCCTTATGTATTTATACATGGAGATCATATCCCCCCCTTATGTATTTATACATGGAGATCATACCCCCCCTATGTATTTATACATGGAGATCATATCCCCCCTTATGTATTTATACATGGAGATCATATCCCCCTTATGTATTTATACATGGAGATCATATCCCCCCTTATGTATTTATACATGGAGATCATATCCCCCTTATTTATTTATACATGGAGATCATATCCCCCTTCTGTATTTATACATGGAGATCATATCCCCCCTTATGTATTTATACATGGAGATCATATCCCCCTTATGTATTTATACATGGAGATCATATCCCCCCTTATGTATTTATACATGGAGATCATATCCCCCCTTATGTATTTATACATGGAGATCATATCCCCCTTATGTATTTATACATGGAGATCATATCCCCCCTTATGTATTTATACATGGAGATCATATCCCCCCTTATGTATTTATACATGGAGATCATATCCCCCCTTATGTATTTATACATGGAGATCATATCCCCCCTTATGTATTTATACATGGAGATCATATCCCCCTTATGTATTTATACATGGAGATCATATCCCCCCTTATGTATTTATACATGGAGATCATATCCCCCTTATTTATTTATACATGGAGATCATATCCCCCTTCTGTATTTATACATGGAGATCATACCCCCCCTTATGTATTTATACATGGAGATCATACCCCCCTTATGTATTTATACATGGAGATCATATCCCCCCTGATGTATTTATACATGGAGATCATATCCCCTCTTATGTATTTATACATGGAGATCATATCCCCCCTTATGTATTTATATATGGAGATCATATCCCCCTTATGTATTTATACATGGAGATCATATCCCCCCTTATGTATTTATACATGGAGATCATATCCCCCTTATGTATTTATACATAAGGATCATATCCCCCCTTATGTATTTATACATGGAGATCATATACCCCCTTATGTATTTATACATGGTGATCATATCCCCCCTTATGTATTTATACATGGAGATCATATCCCCCCTTATGTATTTATACATGGAGATCATATCCCCCTTATGTATTTATACATGGAGATCATATCCCCCCTTATGTATTTATACATGGAGATCATATCCCCCCTTATGTATTTATACATGGAGATCATATCCCCCTTATGTATTTATACATGGAGCTCATATCCCCCCTTATGTATTTATACATGGAGATCATATCCCCCCTTATGTATTTATACATGGAGATCATATCCCCCCTTATGTATTTATACATGGAGATCATATCCCCCCTTATGTATTTATACATGGAGATCATATCCCCCTTATGTATTTATACATGGAGATCATATCCCCCCTTATGTATTTATACATGGAGATCATATCCCCCCTTATGTATTTATACATGGAGATCATATCCCCCCCTTATGTATTTATACATGGAGATCATATCCCCCCTTATGTATTTATACATGGAGATCATATCCCCCCTTATGTAATTATACATGGAGATCATATCCCCCCTTATGTATTTATACATGGAGATCATATACCCCCTTATGTATTTATACATGGAGATCATAACCCCCCTTATGTATTTATACATGGAGATCATATCCCCCTTATGTATTTATACATGGAGATCATATCCCCCTTATGTATTTATACATGGAGATCATATCCCCCCTTATGTATTTATACATGGAGATCATATCCCCCTTCTGTATTTATACATGGAGATCATATCCCCCCTTATGTATTTATACATGGAGATCATATCCCCCTTATGTATTTATACATGGAGATCATATCCCCCCTTATGTATTTATACATGGAGATCATATCCCCCCTTATGTATTTATACATGGAGATCATATCCCCCTTCTGTATTTATACATGGAGATCATATCCCCCCTTATGTATTTATACATGGAGATCATATCCCCCCTTATGTATTTATACATGGAGATCATATCCCCCTTATGTATTTATACATGGACATCATATCCCCCCTTATGTATTTATACATGGAGATCATATCCCCCCCTTATGTATTTATACATGGAGATCATATCCCCCCCTTATGTATTTATACATGGAGATCACATCCCCCTCATGTATTTATACATGGAGATCATATCCCCCCCTTATGTATTTATACATGGAGATCATAACCCCCCCTATGTATTTATACATGGAGATCATATCCCCCCTTATGTATTTATACATGGAGATCATATTCTCCCTTATGTATTTATACATGGAGATCATATCCCCCTTATTTATTTATACATGGAGATCATATCCCCCTTCTGTATTTATACATGGAGATCATATCCCCCCTTATGTATTTATACATGGAGATCATATCCCCCCTTATGTATTTATATATGGAGATCATATCCCCTCTTATGTATTTATACATGGAGATCATATCCCCCCTTATGTATTTATACATGGAGATCATATCCCCCTTATGTATATATACATGGAGATCATATCCCCCCTGATGTATTTATACATGGAGATCATATCCCCCTTATGTATTTATACATGGAGATCATATCCCCCTTATGTATTTATACATGGAGATCATATCCCCCTTATGTATTTATACATGGAGATCATATCCCCCTTATATATTTATACATGGAGATCATATCCCCCTTATGTATTTATACATGGAGATCATATCCCCCTTATGTATTTATACATGGAGATCATATCCCCCTTATGTATTTATACATGGAGATCATATCCCCCTTATGTATTTATACATGGAGATCATATCCCCCCTTATGTATTTATACATGGAGATCATATCCCCCTTATATATTTATACATGGAGATCATATCCCCCCTTATGTATTTATACATGAAGATCATATCCCCCCTTATGTATTAATACATGGAGATCATATCCCCCCTTATGTATTTATACATGGAGATCATATCCCCCTTCTGTATTTATACATGGAGATCATATCCCCCCTTATGTATTTATACATGGAGATCATATCCCCCTTATATATTTATACATAGAGATCATATCCCCCCTTATGTATTTATACATGGCGATCATATCCCCCTTATGTATTTATACATGGAGATTATAATCCCCCTTATGTATTTATACATGGAGATCATATCCCCCCTTATGTATTTATACATGGTGATTATATCCCCCCTTATGTATTTATACATGGAGATCATATCCCCCCTTATGTATTTATACATGGAGATCATATCCCCCCTTATGTATTTATTCATGGAGATCATATCCCCCCTTATGTATTTATTCATGGAGATCATATCCCCCTTATGTATTTATACATGGAGATCATATCCCCCTTATGTATTTATACATGGAGATCATATCCCCCTTATGTATTTATACATGGAGATCATATCCCCCTTATGTATTTATACATGGAGATCATATCCCCCCCTTATGTATTTATACATGGAGATCATATCCCCCCCTTATGTATTAATACATGGAGATCATATCCCCCTTATGTATTTATACATGGAGATCATATCCCCCTTCTGTATTTATACATGGAGATCATATCCCCCCTTATGTATTTATACATGGAGATCATATCCCCCTTATATAATTATACATGGAGATCATATCCCCCCTTATGTATTTATACATAGAGATCATATCCCCCCTTATGTATTTATACATGGAGATCATATCCCCCCTTATGTTTTTTTATATATGCAGATCATATCCCCCTTATATATTTATACATGGAGATCATATCCCCCCTTATGTATTTATACATAGAGATCATATCCCCCCTTATGTATTTATACATGGAGATCATATCCCCCCTTATGTTTTTTATATATGCAGATCATATCCCCCCTTATATATTTATACATGGAGATCATATCCCCCTTATGTATTTATACATGGAGATCATATCCCCCTTATGTATTTATACATGGACATCATATCCCACCCTTATGTATTTATACATGGAGATCATATCCCCCCTTATGTATTTATACATAGAGATCATATCCCCCTTATATAATTATACATGGAGATCATATCCCCCCTTATGTATTTATACATAGAGATCATATCCCCCCTTATGTATTTATACATGGAGATCATATCCCCCCCTTATGTATTAATACATGGAGATCATATCCCCCTTATGTATTTATAAATGGTAATCATATCCCTCTTGTGTATTTATACATGGAGATCATATCCCCCCTTATGTATTTATACATGGAGATCATATCCCCCCTTATGTATTTCTAAATGGTAATCATATCCCCCTTGTGTATTTATACATGGAGATCATATCCCCCCTTATGTATTTATACATGGAGATCATATCCCCCCTTATGTATTTATATATGGAGATCATATCCCCTCTTATGTATTTATACATGGAGATCATATCCCCCCTTATGTATTTATACATGGAGATCATATCCCCCTTATGTATATATACATGGAGATCATATCCCCCCTGATGTATTTATACATGGAGATCATATCCCCCTTATGTATTTATACATGGAGATCATATCCCCCTTATGTATTTATACATGGAGATCATATCCCCCTTATGTATTTATACATGGAGATCATATCCCCCTTATGTATTTATACATGGAGATCATATCCCAATTCTGTATTTATACATGGAGATCATATCCCCCCTTATGTATTTATACATGGAGATCATATCCCCCTTATATATTTATACATGGAGATCATATCCCCCCTTATGTATTTATACATGGAGATCATATCCCCCCCCTTATGTATTTATACATGGAGATCATATCCCCCTTATATATTTATACATGGAGATCATATCCCCCCTTATGTATTTATACCTGGAGATCATATCCCCCCTTATGTATTAATACATGGAGATCATATCCCCCCTTATGTATTTATACATGGAGATCATATCCCCCTTCTGTATTTATACATGGAGATCATATCCCCCCTTATGTATTTATACATGGAGATCATATCCCCCTTATATATTCATACATGGAGATCATATCCCCCCTAATGTATTTATACATGGAGATCATATCCCCCCCTTATGTATTAATACATGGAGATCATACCCCCCTTATGTATTTATACATGGAGATCATATCCCCCTTATGTATTTATACATGGAGATCATATCCCCCTTCTGTATTTATACATGGAGATCATATCCCCCCTTATGTATTTATACATGGAGATCATATCCCCCTTATATAATTATACATGGAGATCATATCCCCCCTTATGTATTTATATATGGAGATCATATCCCCTCTTATGTATTTATACATGGAGATCATATCCCCCCTTATGTATTTATACATGGAGATCATATCCCCCTTATGTATATATACATGGAGATCATATCCCCCCTGATGTATTTATACATGGAGATCATATCCCCCTTATGTATTTATACATGGAGATCATATCCCCCTTATGTATTTATACATGGAGATCATATCCCCCTTATGTATTTTTACATGGAGATCATATCCCCCTTATGTATTTATACATGGAGATCATATCCCAATTCTGTATTTATACATGGAGATCATATCCCCCCTTATGTATTTATACATGGAGATCATATCCCCCTTATATATTTATACATGGAGATCATATCCCCCCTTATGTATTTATACATGGAGATCATATCCCCCCCCTTATGTATTTATACATGGAGATCATATCCCCCTTATATATTTATACATGGAGATCATATCCCCCCTTATGTATTTATACCTGGAGATCATATCCCCCCTTATGTATTAATACATGGAGATCATATCCCCCCTTATGTATTTATACATGGAGATCATATCCCCCTTCTGTATTTATACATGGAGATCATATCCCCCCTTATGTATTTATACATGGAGATCATATCCCCCTTATATATTCATACATGGAGATCATATCCCCCTAATGTATTTATACATGGAGATCATATCCCCCCCTTATGTATTAATACATGGAGATCATACCCCCCTTATGTATTTATACATGGAGATCATATCCCCCTTATGTATTTATACATGGAGATCATATCCCCCTTCTGTATTTATACATGGAGATCATATCCCCCCTTATGTATTTATACATGGAGATCATATCCCCCTTATATAATTATACATGGAGATCATATCCCCCCTTATGTATTTATACATAGAGATCATATCCCCCCTTATGTATTTATACATGGAGATCATATCCCCCTTATGTTTTTTTATATATGTAGATCATATCCCCCTTATATATTTATACATGGAGATCATATCCCCCCTTATGTATTTATACATAGAGATCATATCCCCCCTTATGTATTTATACATGGAGATCATATCCCCCCTTATGTTTTTTATATATGCAGATCATATCCCCCCTTATATATTTATACATGGAGATCATATCCCCCTTATGTATTTATACATGGAGATCATATCCCCCCTTATGTATTTATACATGGAGATCATATCCCCCTTATGTATTTATACATGGACATCATATCCCACCCTTATGTATTTATACATGGAGATCATATCCCCCCTTATGTATTTATACATAGAGATCATATCCCCCTTATATAATTATACATGGAGATCATATCCCCCCCTATGTATTTATACATGGAGATCATATCCCCCCTTATGTATTTATACATGGAGATCATATCCCCCCTTATGTATTAATACATGGAGATCATATCCCCCTTATGTATTTATAAATGGTAATCATATCCCTCTTGTGTATTTATACATGGAGATCATATCCCCCCTTATGTATTTATACATGGAGATCATATCCCCCCTTATGTATTTATACATGGAGATCATATCCCCCTTATGTATTTATACATGGAGATCATATCCCCCCTTATGTATTTATACATGGAGATCATATCCCCCTTATATATTCATACATGGAGATCATATCCCCCCTAATGTATTTATACATAGAGATCATATCCCCCCTTATGTATTTATTCATGGAGATCATACCCCCCTTATGTATTTATTCATGGAGATCATATCCCCCTTATGTATTTATACATGGAGATCATATCCCCCTTATATATTTATACATGGAGATCATATCCCCCTTATGTATTTATACATGGAGATCATATCCCCTCTTATGTATTTATACATGGAGATCATATCCCCCCTTATGTATTTATACATGGAGATCATATCCCCCCTTATGTATTTATACATGGAGATCATATCCCCCCCTTATGTATTTATACATGGAGATCATATCCCCCCTTATGTATTTATACATGGAGATCATATCCCCCTTCTGTATTTATACATGGAGATCATATCCCCCCTTATGTATTTATACATGGAGATCATATCCCCCCCTTATGTATTAATACATGGAGATCATATCCCCCCTTATGTATTTATAAATGGTAATCATATCCCCCTTGTGTATTTATACATGGAGATCATATCCCCCCTTATGTATTTATACATGGAGATCATATCCCCCCTTATGTATTTATACATGGAGATCATACCCCCCCTTATGTATTTATACATGGAGATCATATCCCCCCCTTATGTATTTATACATGGAGATCATATCCCCCCCTTATGTATTTATACATGGAGATCATATCCCCCTTATGTATTTATACATGGAGATCATATCCCCCTTATGTATTTATTCATGGAGATCATATCCCCCCTTATGTAATTATACATGGAGATCATATCCCCCCTTATGTATTTATACATGGAGATCATATACCCCCTTATGTATTTATACATGGTGATCATATCCCCCCTTATGTATTTATACATGGAGATCATATCCCCCCTTATGTACTTATACATGGAGATCATATCCCCCCTTATGTATTTATACATGGAGATCACATCCCCCCCTTATGTATTTATACATGGAGATCACATCCCCCTCATGTATTTATACATGGAGATCATATCCCCCCCTTATGTATTTATACATGGAGATCATAACCCCCCCTATGTATTTATACATGGAGATCATATCCCCCCTTATGTATTTATACATGGAGATCATATCCCCCCTTATGTATTTATACATGGTGATCATATCCCCCCTTATGTATTTATACATGGAGATCATATCCCCCCTTATGTACTTATACATGGAGATCATATCCCCCCTTATGTATTTATACATGGAGATCATATCCCCCCCTTATGTATTTATACATGGAGATCACATCCCCCTCATGTATTTATACATGGAGATCATATCCCCCCCTTATGTATTTATACATGGAGATCATAACCCCCCCTATGTATTTATACATGGAGATCATATCCCCCCTTAT
The DNA here is from genome assembly GCA_037952835.1 of Lithobates septentrionalis. Classification (NCBI taxonomy): domain Eukaryota; kingdom Metazoa; phylum Chordata; class Amphibia; order Anura; family Ranidae; genus Lithobates; species Lithobates septentrionalis. The sequence goes on along the minus strand of JBBDGP010006017.1, from coordinate 62,331 downwards.
GTATTTATACATGGAGATCATATCCTCCCTTATGTATTTATACATGGAGATCATATCCCCCTTATTTATTTATACATGGAGATCATATCCCCCTTCTGTATTTATACATGGAGATCATATCCCCCCTTATGTATTTATACATGGAGATCATATCCCCCCTTATGTATTTCTAAATGGTAATCATATCCCCTTGTGTATTTATACATGGAGATCATATCCCCCCTTATGTATTTATACATGGAGATCATATCCCCCCTTATGTATTTATATATGGGGATCATATCCCCTCTTATGTATTTATACATGGAGATCATATCCCCCCTTATGTATTTATACATGGAGATCATATCCCCCTTATGTATATATACATGGAGATCATATCCCCCCTGATGTATTTATACATGGAGATCATATCCCCCCTTATGTATTTATACATGGAGATCATATCCCCCTTATGTATATATACATGGAGATCATATCCCCCCTGATGTATTTATACATGGAGATCATATCCCCCTTATGTATTTATACATGGAGATCATATCCCCCTTATGTATTTATACATGGAGATCATATCCCCCTTATGTATTTATACATGGAGATCATATCCCCCTTATTTATTTATACATGGAGATCATATCCCCCTTATGTATTTATACATGGAGATCATATCCCCCTTATGTATTTATACATGGAGATCATATCCCCCTTATGTATTTATACATGGAGATCATATCCCAATTCTGTATTTATACATGGAGATCATATCCCCCCTTATGTATTTATACATGGAGATCATATCCCCCTTATATATTTATACATGGAGATCATATCCCCCCTTATGTATTTATACATGGAGATCATATCCCCCCTTATGTATTAATACATGGAGATCATATCCCCCCTTATGTATTTATACATGGAGATCATATCCCCCTTCTGTATTTATACATGGAGATCATATCCCCCCTTATGTATTTATACATGGAGATCATATCCCCCTTATATATTTATACATAGAGATCATATCCCCCCTTATGTATTTATACATGGCGATCATATCCCCCTTATGTATTTATACATGGAGATTATAATCCCCCTTATGTATTTATACATGGAGATCATATCCCCCCTTATGTATTTATACATGGTGATTATATCCCCCCCTTATGTATTTATACATGGAGATCATATCCCCCTTATGTATTTATACATGGAGATCATATCCCAATTCTGTATTTATACATGGAGATCATATCCCCCCTTATGTATTTATACATGGAGATCATATCCCCCTTATATATTTATACATGGAGATCATATCCCCCCTTATGTATTTATACATGGAGATCATATCCCCCTTATATATTTATACATGGAGATCATATCCCCCCTTATGTATTTATACATGGAGATCATATCCCCCCTTATGTATTAATACATGGAGATCATATCCCCCCTTATGTATTAATACATGGAGATCATATCCCCCCTTATGTATTTATACATGGAGATCATATCCCCCTTCTGTATTTATACATGGAGATCATATCCCCCCTTATGTATTTATACATGGAGATCATATCCCCCTTATATATTTATACATAGAGATCATATCCCCCCTTATGTATTTATACATGGCGATCATATCCCCCTTATGTATTTATACATGGAGATTATAATCCCCCTTATGTATTTATACATGGAGATCATATCCCCCCTTATGTATTTATACATGGTGATTATATCCCCCCCTTATGTATTTATACATGGAGATCATATCCCCCCTTATGTATTTATACATGGAGATCATATCCCCCCTTATGTATTTATTCATGGAGATCATATCCCCCCTTATGTATTTATTGATGGAGATCATATCCCCCTTATGTATTTATACATGGAGATCATATCCCCCCTTATGTATTTATACATGGAGATCATATCCCCCTTATGTATTTATACATGGAGATCATATCCCCCCTTATGTATTTATACATGGAGATCATATCCCCCCCTTATGTATTTATACATGGAGATCATATCCCCCCCTTATGTATTTATACATAGAGATCATATCCCCCCTTATGTATTTATACATGGAGATCATATCCCCCCTTATGTTTTTTTATATATGCAGATCATATCCCCCTTATATATTTATACATGGAGATCATATCCCCCCTTATGTATTTATACATAGAGATCATATCCCCCCTTATGTATTTATACATGGAGATCATATCCCCCCTTATGTTTTTTATATATGCCGATCATATCCCCCCTTATATATTTATACATGGAGATCATATCCCCCTTATGTATTTATACATGGAGATCATATCCCCCTTATGTATTTATACATGGACATCATATCCCCCTTATGTATTTATACATGGACATCATATCCCACCCTTATGTATTTATACATGGAGATCATATCCCCCCTTATGTATTTATACATAGAGATCATATCCCCCTTATATAATTATACATGGAGATCATATCCCCCCTTATGTATTTATACATAGAGATCATATCCCCCCTTATGTATTTATACATGGAGATCATATCCCCCCCTTATGTATTAATACATGGAGATCATATCCCCCTTATGTATTTATAAATGGTAATCATATCCCTCTTGTGTATTTATACATGGAGATCATATCCCCCCTTATGTATTTATACATGGAGATCATATCCCCCCTTATGTATTTCTAAATGGTAATCATATCCCCCTTGTGTATTTATACATGGAGATCATATCCCCCCTTATGTATTTATACATGGAGATCATATCCCCCCTTATGTATTTATATATGGAGATCATATCCCCTCTTATGTATTTATACATGGAGATCATATCCCCCCTTATGTATTTATACATGGAGATCATATCCCCCTTATGTATATATACATGGAGATCATATCCCCCCTGATGTATTTATACATGGAGATCATATCCCCCTTATGTATTTATACATGGAGATCATATCCCCCTTATGTATTTATACATGGAGATCATATCCCCCTTATGTATTTATACATGGAGATCATATCCCCCTTATGTATTTATACATGGAGATCATATCCCAATTCTGTATTTATACATGGAGATCATATCCCCCTTATGTATTTATACATGGAGATCATATCCCCCCTTATGTATTTATACATGGAGATCATATCCCCCTTATATATTTATACATGGAGATCATATCCCCCCTTATGTATTTATACATGGAGATCATATCCCCCCCTTATGTATTTATACATGGAGATCATATCCCCCTTATATATTTATACATGGAGATCATATCCCCCCTTATGTATTTATACCTGGAGATCATATCCCCCCTTATGTATTAATACATGGAGATCATATCCCCCCTTATGTATTTATACATGGAGATCATATCCCCCTTCTGTATTTATACATGGAGATCATATCCCCCCTTATGTATTTATACATGGAGATCATATCCCCCTTATATATTCATACATGGAGATCATATCCCCCCTAATGTATTTATACATGGAGATCATATCCCCCCTTATGTATTAATACATGGAGATCATATCCCCCTTATGTATTTATACATGGAGATCATATCCCCCTTCTGTATTTATACATGGAGATCATATCCCCCCTTATGTATTTATACATGGAGATCATATCCCCCTTATATAATTATACATGGAGATCATATCCCCCCTTATGTATTTATACATAGAGATCATATCCCCCCTTATGTATTTATACATGGAGATCATATCCCCCTTATGTTTTTTTATATATGTAGATCATATCCCCCTTATATATTTATACATGGAGATCATATCCCCCCTTATGTATTTATACATAGAGATCATATCCCCCCTTATGTATTTATACATGGAGATCATATCCCCCCTTATGTTTTTTATATATGCAGATCATATCCCCCCTTATATATTTATACATGGAGATCATATCCCCCTTATGTATTTATACATGGAGATCATATCCCCCCTTATGTATTTATACATGGAGATCATATCCCCCTTATGTATTTATACATGGACATCATATCCCACCCTTATGTATTTATACATGGAGATCATATCCCCCCTTATGTATTTATACATGGAGATCATATCCCCCCTGATGTATTTATACATGGAGATCATATCCCCCTTATGTATTTATACATGGAGATCATATCCCCTTGTGTATTTATACATGGAGATCATATCCCCCCTTATGTATTTATACATAAGGATCATGTCCCCCCTTATGTATTTATACATGGAGATCATATCCCCCCTTATGTATTTATACATGGAGATCATATCCCCCCCTTATGTATTTATACATGGTGACCATATCCCCTTGTGTATTTATACATGGAGATCATATCCCCCCTTATGTATTTATACATGGAGATCATATCCCCCCTTATGTATTTATACATGGAGATCATATCCCCCTTATGTATTTATACATGGAGATCATATCCCCCCTTATGTATTTATACATGGAGATCATATCCCCCTTATGTATTTATACATGGAGATCATATCCCCCCCCCTTATGTATTTATACATGGAGATCATATCCCCCTTATGTATTTATACATGGAGATCATATCCCCCCCCCTTATGTATTTATACATGGAGATCATATCCCCCCCTTATGTATTTATACATGGAGATCATATCCCCCCTTATGTATTTATACATGGAGATCATATCCCCCCTTATGTAATTATACATGGAGATCATATCCCCCCTTATGTATTTATACATGGAGATCATATACCCCCTTATGTATTTATACATGGTGATCATATCCCCTCTTATGTATTTATACATGGAGATCATATCCCCCCTTATGTACTTATACATGGAGATCATATCCCCCTTATGTATTTATACATGGAGATCATATCCCCCCTTATGTATTTATACATGGAGATCATATCCCCCCTTATGTATTTATACATGGAGATCATATCCCCCCTTATGTATTTATACATGGAGATCATATCCCCCTTATGTATTTATACATGGAGATCATATCCCCCCTTATGTATTTATACATGGAGATCATATCCCCCCCTTATGTATTTATACATGGAGATCATATCCCCCCCTTATGTATTTATACATGGAGATCACATCCCCCTTATGTATTTATACATGGAGATCATATCCCCCCCTTATGTATTTATACATGGAGATCATACCCCCCCCTATGTATTTATACATGGAGATCATATCCCCCCTTATGTATTTATACATGGAGATCATATCCCCCTTATGTATTTATACATGGAGATCATATCCCCCCTTATGTATTTATACATGGAGATCATATCCCCCTTATTTATTTATACATGGAGATCATATCCCCCTTCTGTATTTATACATGGAGATCATATCCCCCCTTATGTATTTATACATGGAGATCATATCCCCCTTATGTATTTATACATGGAGATCATATCCCCCCTTATGTATTTATACATGGAGATCATATCCCCCTTATGTATTTATACATGGAGATCATATCCCCCTTATGTATTTATACATGGAGATCATATCCCCCCTTATGTATTTATACATGGAGATCATATCCCCCCTCATGTATTTATACATGGAGATCATATCCCCCCTTATGTATTTATACATGGAGATCATATCCCCCCTTATGTATTTATACATGGAGATCATATCCCCCTTATGTATTTATACATGGAGATCATATCCCCCCTTATGTATTTATACATGGAGATCATATCCCCCTTATTTATTTATACATGGAGATCATATCCCCCTTCTGTATTTATACATGGAGATCATACCCCCCCTTATGTATTTATACATGGAGATCATATCCCCCCTGATGTATTTATACATGGAGATCATATCCCCCTTTTGTATTTATACATGGAGATCATATCCCCCCTTATGTATTTATACATGGAGATCATATCCCCCCTTATGTATTTATACATGGAGATCATATCCCCCCCTTATGTATTTATACATGGAGATCATACCCCCCCCTATGTATTTATACATGGAGATCATATCCCCCCTTATGTATTTATACATGGAGATCATATCCCCCTTATGTATTTATACATGGAGATCATATCCCCCCTTATGTATTTATACATGGAGATCATATCCCCCTTATTTATTTATACATGGAGATCATATCCCCCTTCTGTATTTATACATGGAGATCATATCCCCCCTTATGTATTTATACATGGAGATCATATCCCCCTTATGTATTTATACATGGAGATCATATCCCCCCTTATGTATTTATACATGGAGATCATATCCCCCCTTATGTATTTATACATGGAGATCATATCCCCCTTATGTATTTATACATGGAGATCATATCCCCCCTTATGTATTTATACATGGAGATCATATCCCCCCTTATGTATTTATACATGGAGATCATATCCCCCCTTATGTATTTATACATGGAGATCATATCCCCCCTTATGTATTTATACATGGAGATCATATCCCCCTTATGTATTTATACATGGAGATCATATCCCCCCTTATGTATTTATACATGGAGATCATATCCCCCTTATTTATTTATACATGGAGATCATATCCCCCTTCTGTATTTATACATGGAGATCATACCCCCCCTTATGTATTTATACATGGAGATCATACCCCCTTATGTATTTATACATGGAGATCATATCCCCCCTGATGTATTTATACATGGAGATCATATCCCCTCTTATGTATTTATACATGGAGATCATATCCCCCCTTATGTATTTATATATGGAGATCATATCCCCCTTATGTATTTATACATGGAGATCATATCCCCCCTTATGTATTTATACATGGAGATCATATCCCCCTTATGTATTTATACATAAGGATCATATCCCCCCTTATGTATTTATACATGGAGATCATATACCCCCTTATGTATTTATACATGGTGATCATATCCCCCCTTATGTATTTATACATGGAGATCATATCCCCCCTTATGTATTTATACATGGAGATCATATCCCCCTTATGTATTTATACATGGAGATCATATCCCCCTTATGTATTTATACATGGAGATCATATCCCCCCTTATGTATTTATACATGGAGATCATATCCCCCTTATTTATTTATACATGGAGATCATATCCCCCTTCTGTATTTATACATGGAGATCATATCCCCCCTTATGTATTTATACATGGAGATCATATCCCCCTTATGTATTTATACATGGAGATCATATCCCCCCTTATGTATTTATACATGGAGATCATATCCCCCCTTATGTATTTATACATGGAGATCATATCCCCCTTATGTATTTATACATGGAGATCATATCCCCCCTTATGTATTTATACATGGAGATCATATCCCCCCTTATGTATTTATACATGGAGATCATATCCCCCCTTATGTATTTATACATGGAGATCATATCCCCCCTTATGTATTTATACATGGAGATCATATCCCCCTTATGTATTTATACATGGAGATCATATCCCCCCTTATGTATTTATACATGGAGATCATATCCCCCTTATTTATTTATACATGGAGATCATATCCCCCTTCTGTATTTATACATGGAGATCATACCCCCCCTTATGTATTTATACATGGAGATCATACCCCCCTTATGTATTTATACATGGAGATCATATCCCCCCTGATGTATTTATACATGGAGATCATATCCCCTCTTATGTATTTATACATGGAGATCATATCCCCCCTTATGTATTTATATATGGAGATCATATCCCCCTTATGTATTTATACATGGAGATCATATCCCCCCTTATGTATTTATACATGGAGATCATATCCCCCTTATGTATTTATACATAAGGATCATATCCCCCCTTATGTATTTATACATGGAGATCATATACCCCCTTATGTATTTATACATGGTGATCATATCCCCCCTTATGTATTTATACATGGAGATCATATCCCCCCTTATGTATTTATACATGGAGATCATATCCCCCTTATGTATTTATACATGGAGATCATATCCCCCCTTATGTATTTATACATGGAGATCATATCCCCCCTTATGTATTTATACATGGAGATCATATCCCCCTTATGTATTTATACATGGAGCTCATATCCCCCCTTATGTATTTATACATGGAGATCATATCCCCCCTTATGTATTTATACATGGAGATCATATCCCCCCTTATGTATTTATACATGGAGATCATATCCCCCCTTATGTATTTATACATGGAGATCATATCCCCCTTATGTATTTATACATGGAGATCATATCCCCCCTTATGTATTTATACATGGAGATCATATCCCCCCCTTATGTATTTATACATGGAGATCATATCCCCCCCTTATGTATTTATACATGGAGATCATATCCCCCCTTATGTATTTATACATGGAGATCATATCCCCCCTTATGTAATTATACATGGAGATCATATCCCCCCTTATGTATTTATACATGGAGATCATATACCCCCTTATGTATTTATACATGGAGATCATAACCCCCCTTATGTATTTATACATGGAGATCATATCCCCCTTATGTATTTATACATGGAGATCATATCCCCCTTATGTATTTATACATGGAGATCATATCCCCCCTTATGTATTTATACATGGAGATCATATCCCCCCTTATGTATTTATACATGGAGATCATATCCCCCCCTTATGTATTTATACATGGAGATCACATCCCCCTCATGTATTTATACATGGAGATCATATCCCCCCCTTATGTATTTATACATGGAGATCATAACCCCCCCTATGTATTTATACATGGAGATCATATCCCCCCTTATGTATTTATACATGGAGATCATATTCTCCCTTTAGTATTTATACATGGAGATCATATCCCCCCTTATGTATTTATACATGGAGATCATATCCCCCTTATTTATTTATACATGGAGATCATATCCCCCTTCTGTATTTATACATGGAGATCATATCCCCCCTTATGTATTTATACATGGAGATCATATCCCCCCTTATGTATTTATATATGGAGATCATATCCCCTCTTATGTATTTATACATGGAGATCATATCCCCCCTTATGTATTTATACATGGAGATCATATCCCCCTTATGTATATATACATGGAGATCATATCCCCCCTGATGTATTTATACATGGAGATCATATCCCCCTTATGTATTTATACATGGAGATCATATCCCCCTTATGTATTTATACATGGAGATCATATCCCCCTTATGTATTTATACATGGAGATCATATCCCCCTTATATATTTATACATGGAGATCATATCCCCCTTATGTATTTATACATGGAGATCATATCCCCCTTATGTATTTATACATGGAGATCATATCCCCCTTATGTATTTATACATGGAGATCATATCCCCCTTATGTATTTATACATGGAGATCATATCCCCCCTTATGTATTTATACATGGAGATCATATCCCCCTTATATATTTATACATGGAGATCATATCCCCCCTTATGTATTTATACATGAAGATCATATCCCCCCTTATGTATTAATACATGGAGATCATATCCCCCCTTATGTATTTATACATGGAGATCATATCCCCCTTCTGTATTTATACATGGAGATCATATCCCCCCTTATGTATTTATACATGGAGATCATATCCCCCTTATATATTTATACATAGAGATCATATCCCCCCTTATGTATTTATACATGGCGATCATATCCCCCTTATGTATTTATACATGGAGATTATAATCCCCCTTATGTATTTATACATGGAGATCATATCCCCCCTTATGTATTTATACATGGTGATTATATCCCCCCTTATGTATTTATACATGGAGATCATATCCCCCCTTATGTATTTATACATGGAGATCATATCCCCCCTTATGTATTTATTCATGGAGATCATATCCCCCCTTATGTATTTATTCATGGAGATCATATCCCCCTTATGTATTTATACATGGAGATCATATCCCCCCTTATGTATTTATACATGGAGATCATATCCCCCTTATGTATTTATACATGGAGATCATATCCCCCTTATGTATTTATACATGGAGATCATATCCCCCCCTTATGTATTTATACATGGAGATCATATCCCCCCCTTATGTATTAATACATGGAGATCATATCCCCCTTATGTATTTATACATGGAGATCATATCCCCCTTCTGTATTTATACATGGAGATCATATCCCCCCTTATGTATTTATACATGGAGATCATATCCCCCTTATATAATTATACATGGAGATCATATCCCCCCTTATGTATTTATACATAGAGATCATATCCCCCCTTATGTATTTATACATGGAGATCATATCCCCCCTTATGTTTTTTTATATATGCAGATCATATCCCCCTTATATATTTATACATGGAGATCATATCCCCCCTTATGTATTTATACATAGAGATCATATCCCCCCTTATGTATTTATACATGGAGATCATATCCCCCCTTATGTTTTTTATATATGCAGATCATATCCCCCCTTATATATTTATACATGGAGATCATATCCCCCTTATGTATTTATACATGGAGATCATATCCCCCTTATGTATTTATACATGGACATCATATCCCACCCTTATGTATTTATACATGGAGATCATATCCCCCCTTATGTATTTATACATAGAGATCATATCCCCCTTATATAATTATACATGGAGATCATATCCCCCCTTATGTATTTATACATAGAGATCATATCCCCCCTTATGTATTTATACATGGAGATCATATCCCCCCCTTATGTATTAATACATGGAGATCATATCCCCCTTATGTATTTATAAATGGTAATCATATCCCTCTTGTGTATTTATACATGGAGATCATATCCCCCCTTATGTATTTATACATGGAGATCATATCCCCCCTTATGTATTTCTAAATGGTAATCATATCCCCCTTGTGTATTTATACATGGAGATCATATCCCCCCTTATGTATTTATACATGGAGATCATATCCCCCCTTATGTATTTATATATGGAGATCATATCCCCTCTTATGTATTTATACATGGAGATCATATCCCCCCTTATGTATTTATACATGGAGATCATATCCCCCTTATGTATATATACATGGAGATCATATCCCCCCTGATGTATTTATACATGGAGATCATATCCCCCTTATGTATTTATACATGGAGATCATATCCCCCTTATGTATTTATACATGGAGATCATATCCCCCTTATGTATTTATACATGGAGATCATATCCCCCTTATGTATTTATACATGGAGATCATATCCCAATTCTGTATTTATACATGGAGATCATATCCCCCCTTATGTATTTATACATGGAGATCATATCCCCCTTATATATTTATACATGGAGATCATATCCCCCCTTATGTATTTATACATGGAGATCATATCCCCCCCCTTATGTATTTATACATGGAGATCATATCCCCCCTTATGTATTTATACATGGAGATCATATCCCCCTTCTGTATTTATACATGGAGATCATATCCCCCCTTATGTATTTATACATGGAGATCATATCCCCCTTATATATTCATACATGGAGATCATATCCCCCCTAATGTATTTATACATGGAGATCATATCCCCCCCTTATGTATTAATACATGGAGATCATACCCCCCTTATGTATTTATACATGGAGATCATATCCCCCTTATGTATTTATACATGGAGATCATATCCCCCTTCTGTATTTATACATGGAGATCATATCCCCCCTTATGTATTTATACATGGAGATCATATCCCCCTTATATAATTATACATGGAGATCATATCCCCCCTTATGTATTTATATATGGAGATCATATCCCCTCTTATGTATTTATACATGGAGATCATATCCCCCCTTATGTATTTATACATGGAGATCATATCCCCCTTATGTATATATACATGGAGATCATATCCCCCCTGATGTATTTATACATGGAGATCATATCCCCCTTATGTATTTATACATGGAGATCATATCCCCCTTATGTATTTATACATGGAGATCATATCCCCCTTATGTATTTTTACATGGAGATCATATCCCCCTTATGTATTTATACATGGAGATCATATCCCAATTCTGTATTTATACATGGAGATCATATCCCCCCTTATGTATTTATACATGGAGATCATATCCCCCTTATATATTTATACATGGAGATCATATCCCCCCTTATGTATTTATACATGGAGATCATATCCCCCCCCTTATGTATTTATACATGGAGATCATATCCCCCTTATATATTTATACATGGAGATCATATCCCCCCTTATGTATTTATACCTGGAGATCATATCCCCCCTTATGTATTAATACATGGAGATCATATCCCCCCTTATGTATTTATACATGGAGATCATATCCCCCTTCTGTATTTATACATGGAGATCATATCCCCCCTTATGTATTTATACATGGAGATCATATCCCCCTTATATATTCATACATGGAGATCATATCCCCCCTAATGTATTTATACATGGAGATCATATCCCCCCCTTATGTATTAATACATGGAGATCATACCCCCCTTATGTATTTATACATGGAGATCATATCCCCCTTATGTATTTATACATGGAGATCATATCCCCCTTCTGTATTTATACATGGAGATCATATCCCCCCTTATGTATTTATACATGGAGATCATATCCCCCTTATATAATTATACATGGAGATCATATCCCCCCTTATGTATTTATACATAGAGATCATATCCCCCCTTATGTATTTATACATGGAGATCATATCCCCCTTATGTTTTTTTATATATGTAGATCATATCCCCCTTATATATTTATACATGGAGATCATATCCCCCCTTATGTATTTATACATAGAGATCATATCCCCCCTTATGTATTTATACATGGAGATCATATCCCCCCCTTATGTATTTATACATGGAGATCATATCCCCCCTTATGTATTTATACATAGAGATCATATCCCCCTTATATAATTATACATGGAGATCATATCCCCCCCTATGTATTTATACATGGAGATCATATCCCCCCTTATGTATTTATACATGGAGATCATATCCCCCCTTATGTATTAATACATGGAGATCATATCCCCCTTATGTATTTATAAATGGTAATCATATCCCTCTTGTGTATTTATACATGGAGATCATATCCCCCCTTATGTATTTATACATGGAGATCATATCCCCCCTTATGTATTTATACATGGAGATCATATCCCCCTTATGTATTTATACATGGAGATCATATCCCCCCTTATGTATTTATACATGGAGATCATATCCCCCTTATATATTCATACATGGAGATCATATCCCCCCTAATGTATTTATACATAGAGATCATATCCCCCCTTATGTATTTATTCATGGAGATCATACCCCCCTTATGTATTTATTCATGGAGATCATATCCCCCTTATGTATTTATACATGGAGATCATATCCCCCTTATATATTTATACATGGAGATCATATCCCCCTTATGTATTTATACATGGAGATCATATCCCCTCTTATGTATTTATACATGGAGATCATATCCCCCCTTATGTATTTATACATGGAGATCATATCCCCCCTTATGTATTTATACATGGAGATCATATCCCCCCCTTATGTATTTATACATGGAGATCATATCCCCCCTTATGTATTTATACATGGAGATCATATCCCCCTTCTGTATTTATACATGGAGATCATATCCCCCCTTATGTATTTATACATGGAGATCATATCCCCCCCTTATGTATTAATACATGGAGATCATATCCCCCCTTATGTATTTATAAATGGTAATCATATCCCCCTTGTGTATTTATACATGGAGATCATATCCCCCCTTATGTATTTATACATGGAGATCATATCCCCCCTTATGTATTTATACATGGAGATCATACCCCCCCTTATGTATTTATACATGGAGATCATATCCCCCCCTTATGTATTTATACATGGAGATCATATCCCCCCCTTATGTATTTATACATGGAGATCATATCCCCCTTATGTATTTATACATGGAGATCATATCCCCCTTATGTATTTATTCATGGAGATCATATCCCCCCTTATGTAATTATACATGGAGATCATATCCCCCCTTATGTATTTATACATGGAGATCATATACCCCCTTATGTATTTATACATGGTGATCATATCCCCCCTTATGTATTTATACATGGAGATCATATCCCCCCTTATGTACTTATACATGGAGATCATATCCCCCTTATGTATTTATACATGGAGATCATATCCCCCCTTATGTATTTATACATGGAGATCATATCCCCCCTTATGTATTTATACATGGAGATCATATCCACCCTTATGTATTTATACATGGAGATCATATCCCCCTTATGTATTTATACATGGAGATCATATCCCCCCTTATGTATTTATACATGGAGATCATATCCCCCCCTTATGTATTTATACATGGAGATCATATCCCCCCCTTATGTATTTATACATGGAGATCACATCCCCCTCATGTATTTATACATGGAGATCATATCCCCCCCTTATGTATTTATACATGGAGATCATAACCCCCCCTATGTATTTATACATGGAGATCATATCCCCCCTTATGTATTTATACATGGAGATCATATCCTCCCTTATGTATTTATACATGGAGATCATATCCCCCCTTATGTATTTATACATGGAGATCATATCCCCCTTATTTATTTATACATGGAGATCATATCCCCCTTCTGTATTTATACATGGAGATCATATCCCCCCTTATGTATTTATACATGGAGATCATATCCCCCCTTATGTATTTCTAAATGGTAATCATATCCCCTTGTGTATTTATACATGGAGATCATATCCCCCCTTATGTATTTATACATGGAGATCATATCCCCCCTTATGTATTTATATATGGGGATCATATCCCCTCTTATGTATTTATACATGGAGATCATATCCCCCCTTATGTATTTATACATGGAGATCATATCCCCCTTATGTATATATACATGGAGATCATATCCCCCCTGATGTATTTATACATGGAGATCATATCCCCCCTTATGTATTTATACATGGAGATCATATCCCCCTTATGTATATATACATGGAGATCATATCCCCCCTGATGTATTTATACATGGAGATCATATCCCCCTTATGTATTTATACATGGAGATCATATCCCCCTTATGTATTTATACATGGAGATCATATCCCCCTTATGTATTTATACATGGAGATCATATCCCCCTTATTTATTTATACATGGAGATCATATCCCCCTTATGTATTTATACATGGAGATCATATCCCCCTTATGTATTTATACATGGAGATCATATCCCCCTTATGTATTTATACATGGAGATCATATCCCAATTCTGTATTTATACATGGAGATCATATCCCCCCTTATGTATTTATACATGGAGATCATATCCCCCTTATATATTTATACATGGAGATCATATCCCCCTTATGTATTTATACATGGAGATCATATCCCCCTTATATATTTATACATGGAGATCATATCCCCCCTTATGTATTTATACATGGAGATCATATCCCCCCTTATGTATTAATACATGGAGATCATATCCCCCCTTATGTATTTATACATGGAGATCATATCCCCCTTCTGTATTTATACATGGAGATCATATCCCCCCTTATGTATTTATACATGGAGATCATATCCCCCTTATATATTTATACATAGAGATCATATCCCCCCTTATGTATTTATACATGGCGATCATATCCCCCTTATGTATTTATACATGGAGATTATAATCCCCCTTATGTATTTATACATGGAGATCATATCCCCCCTTATGTATTTATACATGGTGATTATATCCCCCCCCCTTATGTATTTATACATGGAGATCATATCCCCCTTATGTATTTATACATGGAGATCATATCCCAATTCTGTATTTATACATGGAGATCATATCCCCCCTTATGTATTTATACATGGAGATCATATCCCCCTTATATATTTATACATGGAGATCATATCCCCCCTTATGTATTTATACATGGAGATCATATCCCCCTTATATATTTATACATGGAGATCATATCCCCCCTTATGTATTTATACATGGAGATCATATCCCCCCTTATGTATTAATACATGGAGATCATATCCCCCCTTATGTATTAATACATGGAGATCATATCCCCCCTTATGTATTTATACATGGAGATCATATCCCCCTTCTGTATTTATACATGGAGATCATATCCCCCCTTATGTATTTATACATGGAGATCAT
Source organism: Lithobates septentrionalis (assembly GCA_037952835.1). Classification (NCBI taxonomy): domain Eukaryota; kingdom Metazoa; phylum Chordata; class Amphibia; order Anura; family Ranidae; genus Lithobates; species Lithobates septentrionalis. Next base: position 45,956 of record JBBDGP010006017.1, on the reverse strand, counting down.
ATCCCCCTTATATATTTATACATAGAGATCATATCCCCCCTTATGTATTTATACATGGCGATCATATCCCCCTTATGTATTTATACATGGAGATTATAATCCCCCTTATGTATTTATACATGGAGATCATATCCCCCTTATGTATTTATACATGGAGATTATAATCCCCCTTATGTATTTATACATGGAGATCATATCCCCCCTTATGTATTTATACATGGTGATTATATCCCCCCCTTATGTATTTATACATGGAGATCATATCCCCCCTTATGTATTTATACATGGAGATCATATCCCCCCTTATGTATTTATTCATGGAGATCATATCCCCCCTTATGTATTTATTGATGGAGATCATATCCCCCTTATGTATTTATACATGGAGATCATATCCCCCCTTATGTATTTATACATGGAGATCATATCCCCCTTATGTATTTATACATGGAGATCATATCCCCCCTTATGTATTTATACATGGAGATCATATCCCCCCCTTATGTATTTATACATGGAGATCATATCCCCCCCTTATGTATTTATACATAGAGATCATATCCCCCCTTATGTATTTATACATGGAGATCATATCCCCCCTTATGTTTTTTTATATATGCAGATCATATCCCCCTTATATATTTATACATGGAGATCATATCCCCCCTTATGTATTTATACATAGAGATCATATCCCCCCTTATGTATTTATACATGGAGATCATATCCCCCCTTATGTTTTTTATATATGCAGATCATATCCCCCCTTATATATTTATACATGGAGATCATATCCCCCTTATGTATTTATACATGGAGATCATATCCCCCTTATGTATTTATACATGGACATCATATTCCCCTTATGTATTTATACATGGACATCATATCCCACCCTTATGTATTTATACATGGAGATCATATCCCCCCTTATGTATTTATACATAGAGATCATATCCCCCTTATATAATTATACATGGAGATCATATCCCCCCTTATGTATTTATACATAGAGATCATATCCCCCCTTATGTATTTATACATGGAGATCATATCCCCCCCTTATGTATTAATACATGGAGATCATATCCCCCTTATGTATTTATAAATGGTAATCATATCCCTCTTGTGTATTTATACATGGAGATCATATCCCCCCTTATGTATTTATACATGGAGATCATATCCCCCCTTATGTATTTCTAAATGGTAATCATATCCCCCTTGTGTATTTATACATGGAGATCATATCCCCCCTTATGTATTTATACATGGAGATCATATCCCCCCTTATGTATTTATATATGGAGATCATATCCCCTCTTATGTATTTATACATGGAGATCATATCCCCCCTTATGTATTTATACATGGAGATCATATCCCCCTTATGTATATATACATGGAGATCATATCCCCCCTGATGTATTTATACATGGAGATCATATCCCCCTTATGTATTTATACATGGAGATCATATCCCCCTTATGTATTTATACATGGAGATCATATCCCCCTTATGTATTTATACATGGAGATCATATCCCCCTTATGTATTTATACATGGAGATCATATCCCAATTCTGTATTTATACATGGAGATCATATCCCCCTTATGTATTTATACATGGAGATCATATCCCCCCTTATGTATTTATACATGGAGATCATATCCCCCTTATATATTTATACATGGAGATCATATCCCCCCTTATGTATTTATACATGGAGATCATATCCCCCCCCTTATGTATTTATACATGGAGATCATATCCCCCTTATATATTTATACATGGAGATCATATCCCCCCTTATGTATTTATACCTGGAGATCATATCCCCCCTTATGTATTAATACATGGAGATCATATCCCCCCTTATGTATTTATACATGGAGATCATATCCCCCTTCTGTATTATATACATGGAGATCATATCCCCCCTTATGTATTTATACATGGAGATCATATCCCCCTTATATATTCATACATGGAGATCATATCCCCCCTAATGTATTTATACATGGAGATCATATCCCCCCTTATGTATTAATACATGGAGATCATATCCCCCTTATGTATTTATACATGGAGATCATATCCCCCTTCTGTATTTATACATGGAGATCATATCCCCCCTTATGTATTTATACATGGAGATCATATCCCCCTTATATAATTATACATGGAGATCATATCCCCCCTTATGTATTTATACATAGAGATCATATCCCCCCTTATGTATTTATACATGGAGATCATATCCCCCTTATGTTTTTTTATATATGTAGATCATATCCCCCTTATATATTTATACATGGAGATCATATCCCCCCTTATGTATTTATACATAGAGATCATATCCCCCCTTATGTATTTATACATGGAGATCATATCCCCCCTTATGTTTTTTATATATGCAGATCATATCCCCCCTTATATATTTATACATGGAGATCATATCCCCCTTATGTATTTATACATGGAGATCATATCCCCCCTTATGTATTTATACATGGAGATCATATCCCCCTTATGTATTTATACATGGACATCATATCCCACCCTTATGTATTTATACATGGAGATCATATCCCCCCTTATGTATTTATACATAGAGATCATATCCCCCTTATATAATTATACATGGAGATCATATCCCCCCTATGTATTTATACATGGAGATCATATCCCCCCTTATGTATTTATACATGGAGATCATATCCCCCCTTATGTATTAATACATGGAGATCATATCCCCCTTATGTATTTATAAATGGTAATCATATCCCTCTTGTGTATTTATACATGGAGATCATATCCCCCCTTATGTATTTATACATGGAGATCATATCCCCCCTTATGTATTTATACATGGAGATCATATCCCCCTTATGTATTTATACATGGAGATCATATCCCCCCTTATGTATTTATACATGGAGATCATATCCCCCTTATATATTCATACATGGAGATCATATCCCCCCTAATGTATTTATACATAGAGATCATATCCCCCCTTATGTATTTATTCATGGAGATCATACCCCCCTTATGTATTTATTCATGGAGATCATATCCCCCTTATGTATTTATACATGGAGATCATATCCCCCTTATATATTTATACATGGAGATCATATCCCCCTTATGTATTTATACATGGAGATCATATCCCCCCCTTATGTATTTATACATGGAGATCATATCCCCCCTTATGTATTTATACATGGAGATCATATCCCCCCCTTATGTATTTATACATGGAGATCATATCCCCCCTTATGTATTTATACATGGAGATCATATCCCCCCTTATGTATTTATACATGGAGATCATATCCCCCCCTTATGTATTTATACATGGAGATCATATCCCCCCTTATGTATTTATACATGGAGATCATATCCCCCTTCTGTATTTATACATGGAGATCATATCCCCCCTTATGTATTTATACATGGAGATCATATCCCCCCCTTATGTATTAATACATGGAGATCATATCCCCCCTTATGTATTTATAAATGGTAATCATATCCCCCTTGTGTATTTATACATGGAGATCATATCCCCCCTTATGTATTTATACATGGAGATCATATCCCCCCTTATGTATTTATACATGGAGATCATACCCCCCTTATGTATTTATTCATGGAGATCATACCCCCCTTATGTATTTATTCATGGAGATCATATCCCCCTTATGTATTTATACATGGAGATCATATCCCCCTTATATATTTATACATGGAGATCATATCCCCTCTTATGTATTTATACATGGAGATCATATCCCCCCTTATGTATTTATACATGGAGATCATATCCCCCCTTATGTATTTATACATGGAGATCATATCCCCCCCTTATGTATTTATACATGGAGATCATATCCCCCCTTATGTATTTATACATGGAGATCATATCCCCCTTCTGTATTTATACATGGAGATCATATCCCCCCTTATGTATTTATACATGGAGATCATATCCCCCCCTTATGTATTAATACATGGAGATCATATCCCCTCTTATGTATTTATAAATGGTAATCATATCCCCCTTGTGTATTTATACATGGAGATCATATCCCCCCTTATGTATTTATACATGGAGATCATATCCCCCCTTATGTATTTATACATGGAGATCATACCCCCCCTTATGTATTTATACATGGAGATCATATCCCCCCCTTATGTATTTATACATGGAGATCATATCCCCCCTTATGTATTTATACATGGAGATCATATCCCCCCCTTATGTATTTATACATGGAGATCATATCCCCCTTATGTATTTATACATGGAGATCATATCCCCCTTATGTATTTATTCATGGAGATCATATCCCCCCTTATGTATTTATTAATGGAGATCATACCCCCCTTATGTATTTATACATGGAGATCATATCCCCCCTTATGTATTTATACATGGAGATCGTATCCCCCCTTATATATGGAGATCATATTCCCCCTTATGTATTTATACATGGAGATCATATCTCCCCTTATGTATTTATACATGGAGATCATATCACCTCTTATGTATTTATACATGGAGATCATATCCCCCCCTTATGTATTTATTCATGGAGATCATATCCCCCTTATGTATTTATTCATGGAGATCATATCCCCCTTATGTATTTATACATTGTGATCATATCCCCCCCTATGTATTTATACATGGAGATCATATCACCTCTTATGTATTTATACATGGAGATCGTATCCCCCCTTATGTATTTATACATGGAGATCATATCACCTCTTATGTATTTATACATTGAGATCATATCCCCCCTTATGTATTTATACATGGAGATCATATCCATCCCTTATGTATTTATACATGGAGATCATATCCCCTCTTATGTATTTATACATGGTGACCATATCCCCCCTTATGTATTTATACATGGAGATCATATCCCCCCTTATGTATTTATACATGGAGATCATATCCCCCTTATGTATTTATACATGGAGATCATATCCCCCCTTATGTATTTATACATGGAGATCATATCCCCCCTTATGTTTTTTATATATGCAGATCATATCCCCCCTAATGTATTTATACATGGAGATCATATCCCCCCCTTATGTATTTATACATGGAGATCATATCCCCCCTTATGTATTTATACATGGAGATCATATCCCCCTTATGTATTTATACATGGAGATCATATCCCCCCTTATGTTTTTTATATATGCAGATCATATCCCCCCTTATGTATTTATACATGGAGATCATATCCCCCCTTATGTATTTATACATGGAGATCATATCCCCCTTTTGTATTTATACATGGAGATCATATCCCCCTTATGTATTTATACATGGAGATCATATCCCCCCTTATGTATTTATACATGGAGATCATATCCCCCCTTATGTATTTATACATGGAGATCATATCCCCCCTTATGTATTTATAAATGGAGATCATATCCCCCCCTTATGTATTTATACATGGAGATCATATCCCCCTTATGTATTTATACATGGAGATCATATCCCCTCTTATGTATTTATACATGGAGATCATATCCCCCTTATGTATTTATACATGGAGATCATATCCCTCCCTTATGTATTTATACATGGAGATCATATCCCCCCTTATGTATTTATACATGGAGATCATATCCCCCTTATGTATTTATACATGGAGATCATATCCCCCCTTATGTATTTATACATGGAGATCATATCCCCCCTTATGTATTTATACATGGAGATCATATCCCCCCCCCTTATGTATTTATACATGGAGATCATATCCCCCCCCTTATGTATTTATACATGGAGATCATATCCCCCCTTATGTATTTATACATGGAGATCATATCCCCCTTATGTATTTATACATGGAGATCATATCCCCCCCCCCTTATGTATTTATACATGGAGATCATATCCCCCCCCTTATGTATTTATACATGGAGATCATATCCCCCTTATGTATTTATACATGGAGATCATATCCCCCCTTATGTATTTATACATGGAGATCATATACCCCCCCTTATGTATTTATACATGGAGATCATATCCCCCCCCCTTATGTATTTATACATGGAGATCATATCCCCCCCCCCTTATGTATTTATACATGGAGATCATATCCCCCCTTATGTATTTATTCATGGAGATCATATCCCCCTTATGTATTTATACATGGAGATCATATCCCCCCTTATGTATTTATACATGGAGATCATATCCCCCCTATGTATTTATACATGGTGATCTTATACCCCCTTATGTATTTATACATGGAGATCATATCCCCCCCTTATGTATTTATACATGGAGATCATATCCCCCTTATGTATTTATACATGGAGATCATATCCCCTCTTATGTATTTATACATGGAGATCATATCCCCCTTATGTATTTATACATGGAGATCATATCCCTCCCTTATGTATTTATACATGGAGATCATATCCCCCCTTATGTATTTATACATGGAGATCATATCCCCCTTATGTATTTATACATGGAGATCATATCCCCCCTTATGTATTTATACATGGAGATCATATCCCCCCCTTATGTATTTATACATGGAGATCATATCCCCCCCCCATGTATTTATACATGGAGATCATATCCCCCCCCCTTATGTATTTATACATGGAGATCATATCCCCCCCCTTATGTATTTATACATGGAGATCATATCCCCCCTTATGTATTTATACATGGAGATCATATCCCCCTTATGTATTTATACATGGAGATCATATCCCCCCTTATGTATTTATACATGGAGATCATATACCCCCCCTTATGTATTTATACATGGAGATCATATCCCCCCCCCCCTTATGTATTTATACATGGAGATCATATCCCCCCCCCCCCTTATGTATTTATACATGGAGATCATATCCCCCCTTATGTATTTATACATGGAGATCATATCCCCCCCAAAAGTTTGCGAGGCGCTTAACAACATGAGAGCAGACAGAAGAGTTATAATACAGGAGGAAGCAGAGGGCTCTGATCCTGAGAGCTTACAATCAAAGGGGGGGGGGGGGAGTGATACAAATGGTAATAGCTGAGGGGGATGGGCTGAAGGAGAAAATAAAAATCCAGTTGTTAGGTGGGGACAGGATGAGACAGGTTTCAGAGATTGTCTAAATCCCTGGGCTAGGGAGTTCCATAGGATGGAAGAGGCTCTGGAGAAGTCCTGGAGGAGAGCATAGGAGGAGGTGATGAGGGAACTAGAGCTCAGGAGGTCCTGAAAGGAAGGAGAACAATTAGGTTGTTTTTTTTGTGACTAGGGTAGTGATGTAGCTGGGGGCCAGGTTATGGATGGCTTTGTAAGTTGTTGTTACCATCTTGAATGTAATATTCTGTAGTTGGAGACCTGTGGAGGGATTGGCAGAGAAGGGTGGAGGACACTGAACAGAGGCCAGTGGAGGGATTGGTAGAGAGGGGTGGAGGACACTGAATGGAGGTCAGTGGAGGGATTGGTAGAGAGGGGTGGAGGACACTGAATGGAGGTCAGTGGAGGGATTGGTAGAGAGGGGTGGAGGACACTGAATGGAGACCAGTGGAGGGATTGATAGAGAGGGGTGGAGGACATTGAATGGTGACCAGTGGAGGGATTGGTAGAGAGGGGTGGAGGACACTGAACAGAGGCCAGTGGAGGGATTGGTAGAGAGGGGTGGAGGACACTGAACAGAGGCCAGTGGAGGGATTGGTAGAGAGGGGTGGAGGACACTGAATGGAGGTCAGTGGAGGGATTGGTAGAGAGGGGTGGAGGACACTGAATGGAGGTCAGTGGAGGGATTGGTAGAGAGGGGTGGAGGACACTGAATGGAGACCAGTGGAGGGATTGATAGAGAGGTGTGAAGGACACTGAATGGAGGTCAGTGGAGGGATTGGTAGAGAGGGGTGGAGGACATTGAATGGTGACCAGTGGAGGGATTGGTAGAGAGGGGTGGAGGACACTGAATGGAAGTCAGTGGAGGGATTGGTAGACAGGGGTGGAGGACACTGAATTGAGACCAGTGGAGGGATTGGTAGAGACCAGTGGAGGGATTGGTAGAGAGGGGTGGAGGACACTGAATGGTGACCAGTGGAGGGATTGGTAGAGAGGAGTGAAGGACACTGAATGGAGGTCAGTGGAGGGATTGGTAGAGAGGGGTGGAGGACATTGAATGGTGACCAGTGGAGGGATTGGTAGAGAGGGGTGGAGGACACTGAATGGAAGTCAGTGGAGGGATTGGTAGACAGGGGTGGAGGACACTGAATTGAGACCAGTGGAGGGATTGGTAGAGACCAGTGGAGGGATTGGTAGAGAGGGGTGGAGGACACTGAATGGTGACCAGTGGAGGGATTGGTAGAGAGGGGTGGAGGACACTGAATGGAGACCAGTGGAGGGATTGGTAGAGAGGGGTGGAGGACACTGAATGGAGACCAGTGGAGGGATTGGTAGAGAGGGGTGGAGGACACTGAATGGTGACCAGTGGAGGAATTGGTAGAGAGGGGTGGAGGACACTGAATGGAGACCAGTGGAGGGATTGGTAGAGAGGGGTGGAGGACACTGAATGGAGGTCAGTAGAGGGATTAGTAGACAGGGGTGGAGGACACTGAATGAAGACCAGTGGAGGGATTGGTAGAGAGGGGTGGGGGACACTGAATAGAAACCAGTGGAGGGATTGGTAGAGAGGGGTGGAGGACACTGAATGGAGACCAGTGGAGGGATTGGTAGAGGGGTGGAGGACACTGAATGGAGGCCAGTGGAGGGATTGGTAGAGAGGAGTGAAGGACACTGAATGGAGGTCAGTGGAGGGATTGGTAGAGAGGGGTGGAGGACACTGAATGGAGAGCAGTGGAGGGATTGGCAGAGAGGGGTGGAGGACACTGAATGGAGACCAGTGGAGGGATTGGTAGAGAGGGGTGGAGGACACTGAATGGAGATCAGTGGAGGGATTGGTAGAGAGGGGTGGAGGACACTGAATGGAGGTCAGTAGAGGGATTGGTAGACAGGGGTGGAGGACACTGAATGAAGACCAGTGGAGGGATTGGTAGAGAGGAGTGAAGGACACTGAATGGAGGTCAGTGGAGGGATTGGTAGAGAGGGGTGGAGGGCACTGAATGAAGGCCAGTGGACGGATTGGTAGAGGGGTGGAGGAAACTGAATGGAGGTCAGTGGAGGGATTGGTAGAGAGGGGTGGAGGACACTGAATGGAGGTCAGTGGAGGGATTGGTAGAGAGGGGTGGAGGACACTGAATGGAGACCAGTGGACGGATTGGTAGAGAGGGGTGAAGGACACTGAATGGAGACCAGTGGAGGGATTGGCAGAGTGGGGTGGAGGACACTGAATGGAGACCAGTGGAAGGATTGGCAGAGTGGGGTGGAGGACACTGAATGGAGACCAGTGGAGGGATTGGTAGAGAGGGGTGGGGGACACTGAATGGAGACCAGTGGAGGGATTGGTAGGGAGGGGTGGAGAACACTGAATGGAGACCAGTGGAGGGATTGGTAGAGAGGGGTGGAGGACACTGAATGGAGACCAGTGGAGGGATTGGTAGAGGGGTGGAGGACACTGAATGGAGGCCAGTGGAGGGATTGGTAGAGGGGTGGAGGACACTGAATGGAGGCCAGTGGAGGGATTGGTAGAGAGGAGTGACGGACACTGAATGGAGGTCAGTTGAGGGATTGGTAGAGAGGGGTGGAGGACACTGAATGGAGGTCAGTTGAGGGATTGGTAGACAGGGGTGGAGGACACTGAATGAAGACCAGTGGAAGGATTGGTAGAGAGGAGTGAAGGACACTGAATGGAGGTCAGTTGAGGGATTGGTAGAGAGGGGTGGAGGACACTGAATGGAGGTCAGTTGAGGGATTGGTAGACAGGGGTGGAGAACACTGAATGAAGACCAGTGGAAGGATTGGCAGAGAGGGGTGGAGGACACTGAATGGAGGTCAGTGGAGGGATTGGTAGAGAGGGGTGGAGGACACTGAATGAAGACCAGTGGAAGGATTGGTAGAGAGGAGTGAAGGACACTGAATGGAGGTCAGTGGAGGGATTGGTAGAGAGGGCTGGAGGACACTGAATGGAGACCAGTGGACGGATTGGTAGAGAAGGGTGGAGGACACTGAATGGAGCTCAGTGGAGGGATTGGCAGAGTGGGGTGGAGGACACTGAATGGAGACCAGTGGAGGGATTGGTAGAGAGGGGTGGAGGACACTGAATGGAGACCAGTGGAGGGATTGGTAGAGAGGTGGAGGACACTGAATGGAGGCCAGTGGAGGGATTGGTAGAGAGGAGTGAAGGACACTGAATGGAGGTCAGTGGAGGGATTGGTAGAGAGGGGTGGAGGACACTGAATGGAGAGCAGTGGAGGGATTGGCAGAGAGGGGTGGAGGACACTGAATGGAGACCAGTGGATGGATTGGTAGAGAGGGGTGGAGGACACTGAATGGAGATCAGTGGAGGGATTGGTAGAGAGGGGTGGAGGACACTGAATGGAGGTCAGTAGAGGGATTGGTAGACAGGGGTGGAGGACACTGAATGAAGACCAGTGGAGGGATTGGTAGAGAGGAGTGAAGGACACTGAATGGAGGTCAGTGGAGGGATTGGTAGAGAGGGGTGGAGGACACTGAATGAAGGCCAGTGGACGGAATGGTAGAGGGGTGGAGGACACTGAATGGAGGTCAGTGGAGGGATTGGTAGAGAGGGGTGGAGGACACTGAATGGAGGTCAGTGGAGGGATTGGTAGAGAGGGGTGGAGGACACTGAATGGAGACCAGTGGACGGATTGGTAGAGAGGGGTGAAGGACACTGAATGGAGACCAGTGGAGGGATTGGCAGAGTGGGGTGGAGGACACTGAATGGAGACCAGTGGAGGGATTGGCAGAGTGGGGTGGAGGACACTGAATGGAGGCCAGTGGAGGGATTGGTAGAGGGGTGGAGGACACTGAATGGAGGCCAGTGGAGGGATTGGTAGAGAGGAGTGAAGGACACTGAATGGAGGTCAGTTGAGGGATTGGTAGAGAGGGGTGGAGGACACTGAATGGAGGTCAGTTGAGGGATTGGTAGACAGGGGTGGAGGACACTGAATGAAGACCAGTGGAAGGATTGGTAGAGAGGAGTGAAGGACAGTGAATGGAGGTCAGTTGAGGGATTGGTAGAGAGGGGTGGAGGACACTGAATGGAGGTCAGTTGAGGGATTGGTAGAGAGGGGTGGAGGACACTGAATGGAGGTCAGTTGAGGGATTGGTAGACAGGGGTGGAGAACACTGAATGAAGACCAGTGGAAGGATTGGCAGAGAGGGGTGGAGGACACTGAATGGAGGTCAGTGGAGGGATTGGTAGAGAGGGGTGGAGGACACTGAATGAAGACCAGTGGAAGGATTGGTAGAGAGGAGTGAAGGACACTGAATGGAGGTCAGTGGAGGGATTGGTAGAGAGGGCTGGAGGACACTGAATGGAGACCAGTGGACGGATTGGTAGAGAAGGGTGGAGGACACTGAATGGAGCTCAGTGGAGGGATTGGCAGAGTGGGGTGGAGGACACTGAATGGAGACCAGTGGAGGGATTGGTAGAGAGGGGTGGAGGACACTGAATGGAGACCAGTGGAGGGATTGGTAGAGAGGGGTGGAGAACACTGAATGGAGAACAGTGGAGGGATTGGTAGAGAGGGGTGGAGGACACTGAATGGAGACCAGTGGAGGGATTGGTAGAGAGGGGTGGAGGACACTGAATGGAGACCAGTGGAGGGATTGGCAGAGAGGGGTGGAGGACACTGAATGGAGACCAGTGGAGGGATTGGTAGAGAGAGGTGGAGGACACTGAATGGAGACCAGTGGAGGGATTGGTAGAGAGGGGTGGGGGACACTGAATGGAGACCAGTGGAGGGATTGGTAGAGAGGGGTGGAGGACACTGAATGGAGACCAGTGGAGGGATTGGTAGAGGGGTGGAGGACACTGAATGGAGGCCAGTGGAGGGATTGGTAGAGAGGAGTGAAGGACACTGAATGGAGGTCAGTGGAGGGATTGGTAGAGAGGGGTGGAGGACACTGAATGGAGACCAGTGGAGGGATTGGTAGAGAGGGGTGGAGGACACTGAATGGAGACCAGTGGAGGGATTGGTAGAGAGGGGTGGAGGACACTGAATGGAGACCAGTGGAGGGATTGGTAGAGAGGGGTGGAGGACACAGAATGGAGACCAGTGGAGGGATTGGTAGAGAGGGGTGGAGGACACTGAATGGAGACCAGTGGAGGGATTGGTAGAGAGGGGTGGAGGACACTGAATGGAGGTCAGTTGAGGGATTGGTAGAGAGGGGTGGAGGACACTGAATGGTGACCAGTGGAGGGATTGGTAGAGAGGGGTGGAGGACACTGAATGGAGACCAGTGGAGGGATTGGTAGAGAGGGGTGGAGGACACTGAATGGAGATCAGTGGAGGGATTGGTAGAGAGGGGTGGAGGACACTGAATGGAGACCAGTGGAGGGATTGGTAGAGAGGGGTGGAGGACACTGAATGGAGATCAGTGGAGGGATTGGTAGAGAGGGGTGGAGGACACTGAATGGAGGTCAGTAGAGGATTGGTAGACAGGGGTGGAGGACACTGAATGAAGACCAGTGGAGGGATTGGTAGAGAGGGAGTGAAGGACACTGAATGGAGGTCAGTGGAGGGATTGGTAGAGAGGGGTGGAGGACACTGAATGAAGGCCAGTGGACGGATTGGTAGAGAGGGGTGAAGGACACTGAATGGAGACCAGTGGAGGGATTGGCAGAGTGGGGTGAGGACACTGAATGGAGACCAGTGGAAGGATTGGCAGAGTGGGGTGGAGGACACTGAATGAAGACCAGTGGAAGGATTGGTAGAGAGGAGTGAAGGACACTGAATGGGGTCAGTGGAGGGATTGGTAGAGAGGGCTGGAGGACACTGAATGGAGACCAGTGGACGGATTGGTAGAGAAGGGTGGAGGACACTGAATGGAGCTCAGTGGAGGGATTGGCAGAGTGGGGTGGAGGACACTGAATGGAGACCAGTGGAGGGATTGGTAGAGAGGGGTGGAGGACACTGAATGGAGACCAGTGGAGGGATTGGTAGAGAGGGGTGGAGAACACTGAATGGAGAACAGTGGAGGGATTGGTAGAGAGGGGTGGAGGACACTGAATGGAGGCCAGTGGGAGGGATGGTAGAGAGGGGTGGAGGACACTGAATGGAGACCAGTGGAGGGATTGGCAGAGAGGGGTGGAGGACACTGAATGGAGACCAGTGGAGGGATTGGTAGAGAGAGGTGGAGGACACTGAATGGAGACCAGTGGGAGGGATTGGTAGAGAGGGGTGGGGGACACTGAATGGAGACCAGTGGAGGGATTGGTAGAGAGGGGTGGAGGACACTGAATGGAGACCAGTGGAGGGATTGGTAGAGGGGTGGAGGACACTGAATGGAGGCCAGTGGAGGGATTGGTAGAGAGGAGTGAAGGACACTGAATGGAGGTCAGTGGAGGGATTGGTAGAGAGGGGTGGAGGACACTGAATGGAGACCAGTGGAGGGATTGGTAGAGAGGGGTGGAGGACACTGAATGGAGACCAGTGGAGGGATTGGTAGAGAGGGGTGGAGGACACTGAATGGAGACCAGTGGAGGGATTGGTAGAGAGGGGTGGAGGACACAGAATGGAGACCAGTGGAGGGATTGGTAGAGAGGGGTGGAGGACACTGAATGGAGACCAGTGGAGGGATTGGTAGAGAGGGGTGGAGGACACTGGAATGGAGGTCAGTTGAGGGATTGGTAGAGAGGGGTGGAGGACACTGAATGGTGACCAGTGGAGGGATTGGTAGAGAGGGGTGGAGGACACTGAATGGAGACCAGTGGAGGGATTGGTAGAGAGGGGTGGAGGACACTGAATGGAGGTCAGTGAGGGATTGGCAGAGAGGGGTGGAGGACACTGAATGGAGACCAGTGGAGGGATTGGTAGAGAGGGGTGGAGGACACTGAATGGAGATCAGTGGAGGGATTGGTAGAGAGAGGGGTGGAGGACACTGAATGGAGGTCAGTAGAGGGATTGGTAGACAGGGGTGGAGGACACTGAATGAAGACCAGTGGAGGGATTGGTAGAGAGGAGTGAAGGACACTGAATGGAGGTCAGTGGAGGGATTGGTAGAGAGGGGTGGAGGACACTGAATGAAGGCCAGTGGACGGATTGGTAGAGAGGGGTGGAGGACACTGAATGGAGACCAGTGGACGGATTGGTAGAGAGGGGTGAAGGACACTGAATGGAGACCAGTGGAGGGATTGGCAGAGTGGGGTGGAGGACACTGAATGGAGACCAGTGGAAGGATTGGCAGAGTGGGGTGGAGGACACTGAATGGAGACCAGTGGAGGGATTGGTAGAGAAGGGTGGAGGACACTGAATGGAGGCTAGTGGAGGGATTGGTAGAGAGGGGTGGAGGACACTGAATGGAGGTCAGTGGGGGGATTGGTAGAGAGGGGTGGAGGACACTGAATGAAGGCCAGTGGACGGATTGGTAGAGAGGGGTGGAAGGACACTGAATGGAGACCAGTGGAGGGATTGGTAGAGAGGGGTGGAGAACACTGAATGGAGACCAGTGGAGGGATTGGTAGAGAGGGGTGGAGGACACTGAATGGAGACCAGTGGAGGGATTGGTAGAGAGGGGTGGAGAACACTGAATGGAGACCAGTGGAGGGATTGGTAGAGAGGGGTGGAGGACACTGAATGGAGACCAGTGGAGGGATTGGTAGAGGGGTGGAGGACACTGAATGGAGGCCAGTGGAGGGATTGGTAGAGAGGGGTGGAGGACACTGAATGGAGGCTAGTGGAGGGATTGGTAGAGAGGGGTGGAGGACACTGAATGGAGGTCAGTGGGGGGATTGGTAGAGAGGGGTGGAGGACACTGAATGAAGGCCAGTGGACGGATTGGTAGAGAGGGGTGAAGGACACTGAATGGAGACCAGTGGAGGGATTGGTAGAGAGGGGTGGAGAACACTGAATGGAGACCAGTGGAGGGATTTGGTAGAGAGGGGTGGAGGACACTGAATGGAGACCAGTGGAGGATTGGTAGAGAGGGGTGGAGAACACTGAATTGGAGACCAGTGGAGGGATTAGTAGAGAGGGGTGGAGGACACTGAATGGAGACCAGTGGAGGGATTGGTAGAGGGGTGGAGGACACTGAATGGAGGCCAGTGGAGGGATTGGTAGAGAGGAGTGAAGGACACTGAATGGAGGTCAGTTGAGGGATTGGTAGAGAGGGTGGAGGACACTGAATGGAGGTCAGTTGAGGGATTGGTAGACAGGGGTGGAGGACACTGAATGAAGACCAGTGGAGGGATTGGTAGAGAGGAGTGAAGGACACTGAATGGAGGTCAGTTGAGGGATTGGTAGAGAGGGGTGGAGGACACTGAATGGAGGTCAGTTGAGGGATTGGTAGACAGGGTGGAGGACACTGAATGAAGACCAGTGGAAGGATTGGTAGAGAGGAGTGAAGGACACTGAATGGAGGTCAGTGGAGGGATTGGTAGAGAGGGCTGGAGGACACTGAATGGAGACCAGTGGACGGATTGGTAGAGAGGGGTGAGGACACTGAATGGAGACCAGTGGAGGGATTGGTAGAGAGGGGTGGAGGACACTGAATGGAGACCAGTGGAGGGATTGGTAGAGAGGGGTGGAGGACACAGAATGGAGACCAGTGGAGGGATTGGTAGAGAGGGGTGGAGGACACTGAATGGAGACCAGTGGAGGGATTGGTAGAGAGGGGTGGAGGACACTGAATGGAGGTCAGTTGAGGGATTGGTAGAGAGGGGTGGAGGACACTGAATGGTGACCAGTGGAGGGATTGGTAGAGAGGGGTGGAGGACACTGAATGGAGGTCAGTGGAGGGATTGGCAGAGAGGGGTGGAGGACACTGAATGGAGACCAGTGGAGGGATTGGTAGAGAGGGGTGGAGGACACTGAATGGAGATCAGTGGAGGGATTGGTAGAGAGGGGTGGAGGACACTGAATGGAGGTCAGTAGAGGGATTGGTAGACAGGGGTGGAGGACACTGAATGAAGACCAGTGGAGGGATTGGTAGAGAGGAGTGAAGGACACTGAATGGAGGTCAGTGAGGGATTGGTAGAGAGGGTGGAGGACACTGAATGGAGACCAGTGGAAGGATTGGCAGAGTGGGGTGGAGGACACTGAATGGAGACCAGTGGAGGGATTGGTAGAGAGGGGTGGAGAACACTGAATGGAGACCAGTGGAGGGATTGGTAGAGAGGGGTGGGGGACACTGAATGGAGACCAGTGGAGGGATTGGTAGAGAGGGGTGGAGGACACTGAATGGAGACCAGTGGAGGGATTGGTAGAGAGGGGTGGAGAACACTGAATGGAGACCAGTGGAGGGATTGGTAGAGAGGGTGGAGGACACTGAATGGAGACCAGTGGAGGGATTGGTAGAGGAGTGGAGGACACTGAATGGAGGCCAGTGGAGGAATTGGTAGAGAGGGGTGGAGAACACTGAATGGAGACCAGTGGAGGGATTGGTAGAGAGGGGTGGAGGACACTGAATGGAGACCAGTGGAGGGATTGGTAGAGAGGGGTGGGGGACACTGAATGGAGACCAGTGGAGGGATTGGTAGAGAGGGGTGGAGAACACTGAATGGAGACCAGTGGAGGGATTGGTAGAGAGGGGTGGAGGACACTGAATGGAGACCAGTGGAGGGATTGGTAGAGAGGGGTGGAGAACACTGAATGGAGACCAGTGGAGGGATTGGTAGAGAGGGGTGGGGACACTGAATGGAGACCAGTGGAGGGATTGGTAGAGAGGGGTGGAGAACACTGAATGGAGACCAGTGGAGGGATTGGTAGAGAGGGGTGGAGGACACTGAATGGAGACCAGTGGAGGGATTGGTAGAGAGGAGGTGAAGGACACTGAATGGAGGTCAGTTGAGGGATTGGTAGAGAGGGGTGGAGGACACTGAATGGAGGTCAGTTGAGGGATTGGTAGACAGGGGTGGAGGACACTGAATGAAGACCAGTGGAGGGATTGGTAGAGAGGAGTGAAGGACACTGAATGGAGGTCAGTTGAGGGATTGGTAGAGAGGGGTGGAGGACACTGAATGGAGGTCAGTTGAGGGATTGGTAGACAGGGGTGGAGGACACTGAATGAAGACCAGTGGAAGGATTGGCAGAGAGGGGTGGAGGACACTGAATGGAGGTCAGTGGAGGGATTGGTAGAGAGGAGTGGAGGACACTGAATGAAGACCAGTGGAAGGATTGGTAGAGAGGGGTGGAGGACACTGAATGGAGACCAGTGGAGGGATTGGTAGAGAGGGGTGAAGGACACTGAATGGAGACCAGTGGAGGGATTGGCAGAGTGGGGTGGAGGACACTGAATGGAGACCAGTGGAAGGATTGGCAGAGTGGGGTGGAGGACACTGAATGGAGACCAGTGGAGGGATTGGTAGAGAGGGGTGGAGAACACTGAATGGAGAACAGTGGAGGGATTGGTAGAGAGGGGTGGAGGACACTGAATGGAGACCAGTGGAGGGATGGTAGAGAGGGGTGGAGGACACTGAATGGAGACCAGTGGAGGGATTGGCAGAGAGGGGTGGAGGACACTGAATGGAGACCAGTGGAGGGATTGGTAGAGAGAGGTGGAGGACACTGAATGGAGACCAGTGGAGGGATTGGTAGAGAGGGGTGGGGGACACTGAATGGAGACCAGTGGAGGGATTGGTAGAGAGGGGTGGAGGACACTGAATGGAGACCAGTGGAGGGATGGTAGAGAGGGGTGGAGGACACTGAATGGAGACCAGTGGAGGGATTGGCAGAGAGGGGTGGAGAACACTGAATGGAGACCAGTGGAGGGATTGGTAGAGAGAGGTGGAGGACACTGAATGGAGACCAGTGGAGGGATGGTAGAGAGGGGTGGAGGACACTGAATGGAGACCAGTGGAGGGATTGGTAGAGAGGGGTGGAGGACACTGAATGGAGGTCAGTGGAGGGATTGGTAGAGAGGGCTGGAGGACACTGAATGGAGACCAGTGGACGGATTGGTAGAGAAGGGTGGAGGACACTGAATGGAGCTCAGTGGAGGGATTGGCAGAGTGGGGTGGAGGACACTGAATGGAGACCAGTGGAGGGATTGGTAGAGAGGGGTGAAGGACACTGAATGGAGACCAGTGGAGGGATTGGCAGAGTGGGGTGGAGGACACTGAATGGAGACCAGTGGAAGGATTGGCAGAGTGGGGTGGAGGACACTGAATGGAGACCAGTGGAGGGATTGGTAGAGAGGGGTGGAGAACACTGAATGGAGAACAGTGGAGGGATTGGTAGAGAGGGGTGGAGGACACTGAATGGAGACCAGTGGAGGGATGGTAGAGAGGGGTGGAGGACACTGAATGGAGACCAGTGGAGGGATTGGTAGAGAGAGGTGGAGGACACTGAATGGAGACCAGTGGAGGGATTGGTAGAGAGGGGTGGAGAACACTGAATGGAGAACAGTGGAGGGATTGGTAGAGAGGGGTGGAGGACACTGAATGGAGACCAGTGGAGGGATGGTAGAGAGGGGTGGAGGACACTGAATGGAGACCAGTGGAGGGATTGGCAGAGAGGGGTGGAGGACACTGAATGGAGACCAGTGGAGGGATTGGTAGAGAGAGGTGGAGGACACTGAATGGAGACCAGTGGAGGGATTGGTAGAGAGGGGTGGGGGACACTGAATGGAGACCAGTGGAGGGATTGGTAGAGAGGGGTGGAGGACACTGAATGGAGACCAGTGGAGGGATGGTAGAGAGGGGTGGAGGACACTGAATGGAGACCAGTGGAGGGATTGGCAGAGAGGGGTGGAGAACACTGAATGGAGACCAGTGGAGGGATTGGTAGAGAGAGGTGGAGGACACTGAATGGAGACCAGTGGAGGGATGGTAGAGAGGGGTGGAGGACACTGAATGGAGACCAGTGGAGGGATTGGTAGAGAGGGGTGGAGGACACTGAATGGAGGTCAGTGGAGGGATTGGTAGAGAGGGGTGGAGAACACTGAATGGAGACCAGTGGAGGGATTGGTAGAGAGGGGTGGAGGACACTGAATGGAGACCAGTGGAGGGATTGGTAGAGGGGTGGAGGACACTGAATGGAGGCCAGTGGAGGGATGGTAGAGAGGGGTGGAGGACACTGAATGGAGACCAGTGGAGGGATTGGTAGAGAGAGGTGGAGGACACTGAATGGAGACCAGTGGAGGGATGGAGGACACTGAATGGAGACCAGTGGACGGATTGGTAGAGAGGGGTGGAGGACACTGAATGGTGACCAGTGGAGGGATTGGTAGAGAGGAGTGGAGGACACTGAATGGAGGTCAGTGGAGGGATTGGTAGAGAGGGGTGGAGGACACTGAATGGAGGCCAGTCGAGGGATTGGCAGAGAAGGGTGGAGGACACTGAATGGAGACCAGTGGAGGGATTGGTAGAGGGGTGGAGGACACTGAATGGAGGTCAGTGGAGGGATTGGTAGAAAGGGGTGGAGGACACTGAATGGAGGCCAGTGGAGGGATTGGTAGAGAGGGGTGGAGGACACTGAATGGAGGCCAGTGGAGGGATTGGTAGAGAAGGGTGGAGGACACTGAATGGAGACCAGTGGAGGGATTGGCAGAGAGGGGTGGAGGACACTGAATGGAGGCCAGTGGAGGGGATTGGTAGAGAGGGGTGGAGGACACTGAATGGAGGCCAGTGGAGGGGATTGGTAGAGAGGGGTGGAGGACACTGAATGGAGGCCAGTGGAGGGATTGGTAGAGAGGGGTGGAGGACACTGAATGGAGACCAGTGGAGGGATTGGTAGAGAGGGGTGGAGGACACTGAATGGAGGTTAGTTGAGGGATTGGTAGAGAGGGGTGGAGGACACTGAATGGAGGCCAGTGGAGGGATTGGTAAAGAGGGGTGGAGGACCCTAAATGGAGACCAGTGGAGGGATTGGTAGAGCGGGGTGGAGGACACTGAATGGAGACCAGTGGAGGGATTGGTAGAGAGGGGTGGAGGACACTGAATGGAGACCAGTGGAGGGATTGGTAAAGAGGGGTGGAGGACCCTAAATGGAGACTAGTGGAGGGATTGGTAGAGCGGGGTGGAGGACACTGAATGGAGACCAGTGGAGGGATTGGCAGAGAGGGGTGGAGGACACTAAATGCAGGCCAGTGGAGGGATTGGCAGAGAGGGGTGGAGGACTCAAAATGGAGGCCAGTGGAGGGATTGGCATCCACTGATCTCCAGTGTCCTGCACCGTTCTCTGCCAATCCCTCCACTGGCCTGCATTTAAGGTCCTCCACCCCTCTCTACCAATCCCTCCACTGGTCTCTATTCAGTGTCCCCCACCCCTCTCTACCAATCCCTCCACTGGCCTCCATTCAGTGTCCTCCACCCCTCTCTGCCAATCCCTCCACTGGTCTCCATTCAAGGTGGTTGGTCACAGTGAGGTGGTCGCTCAGTCAGTTGTAGACCAGACATTCAAGGAGTGTGGAGGAAAGGGGGAGCAAGGAGTAGGCTAAGATCAGTGGGGTCCAGTGAGGGCTTTTTAAGTGTAGGGGTGACTAGTGCATGTTTTAGAGAGTTTGTGGTAGATGCCAGAAGAGAGGGAGAGGATGAAGATGTGAGTTAGAGAGTGTAGAATAGAGTCAGTGGGTGAGCGTAACATCACTAATATCATTCCACATAGCACCAGAAAGGAAAACTAGGCACAATATTTATTAGCAAACAAAACGGAAGTTGCAAATACAGTATATACATAATACAGTATATCCAGAGTCTGCAAAAAGCAGCATCACACACCTCTGAATATCTCCAAATCATTGTGTGTAGACTACCACCTCAACCGGCCCCGGGAGATAGACGACTACCACCTCAACCGGCCCCGGGAGATAGACGACTACCACTACAACCGGCCAAAGGAGATCGACTACCACTTCAACCGGCCAAAGGAGATCGACTACCACGTCAACCGGCCAAAGGAGAACGACTACCACGTCAACCGGCCAAAAGGAGAACGACTACCACTTCAACCGGCCAAAGGAGAACGACTACCACTTCAACCGGCCAAAAGAGAACGACTACCACTTCAACCGGCCAAAGGAGATAGAAGACTACCACTTCAACCGGCCAAAGGAGAACGACTACCACTTCAACCGGCCAAAGGAGAACGACTACCACTTCTACCGGCCAAAAGAGAACGACTACCACTTCAACCGGCCAAAGGAGATAGACTACCACTTTAACTGGCCCCGGGAGATGAATGACTACCACTTAGACCGACCCCAGGAGATGGACGACTACCACTTAGACCGGCCAAAGGAGATAGAAGACTACCACTTAGACCGACCCCGGGAGATGGACGACTACCACTTCATTTGGCCCCATGAAACAGATGACTACCACTTCAACTGGCCCCGGGAAACAGACGACTACCATTTTAACTGGCCTTAGGAGATAGACGACCACTTTAATCAACCCAGGAAAACAGATCACTATAACATACTGCAAGTCGATCCCAGGAGACAGATGAGCTAAATATTAAACGGCCCCAGGAGTATGATAACTACAATACAAGCCGGACCTGGGAAACCAAGAACTACCACCTTCCATCAGCCCAGTACAACATAACCACAACATGAGCCGGCCTCGGTAGATAGTTAACAACCACTTCAACAGCCCAGGAAATCAGATGACTATAACATAAGCTGACCCCGGTTATGGAGGAGTACAGCATAAGACATCCCTGGAAGATAGATAACAACATAAGCTGCTCCTGGGAGGTAGAGGTCTACCACATAAGGCAGCCCAGAAAAACAGAGGACTACAGAGCAAGTCTTCCCCGGGAGATAGATGATCCCATAGGCCAGTGTCGGGAGACAGAGGACTAACACATAAGGCAGCCCAGAAAAACAGAGGACTACAGAGCAAGTCTTCCCCGGGAGATAGATGATCCCATAGGCCAGTGTCGGGAGACAGAGGACTAACACATAAGCCGGCCCCAGGTGATAGATGACCACCACATAAGCTGGGCCAGGAAAACTGATGACCACCACATAAGCTGGGCCAGGAAAACTGATGACCACCACATAAGCTGGGCCAGGAAAACTGATGACCACCACATAAGCTGGGCCAGGAAAACTGATGACCACCACATAAGCCGGCCGTGGCAGATAAATGACAACATAAGGCAGTCCTGGCAGAGATATAAAGGCATTGATCACGGTGGTATCATCTAGTTCAGCTCCATCTCCTCTTGTAGTTCAACCTCCAGCTGGTCCAGTTTGTGCTGCAGTAACAATTCAGAATTCACACTTCCTTTGTTGTCCACACAGCTTCGGGTGCGTCCACCTCCTCGTCCTTTCTTTTTCCTTCTGCGTGGGGCGCTGCTGTTCTTAAATACCATAAGTCTTCGCAGAGGGCGTTGGCTTGTAAGGATGAGAGTACCACCCTTCATTACTGGCTCTTCAAATATGGTTTCAAATTTTCTGTATAGAGGGAAGAGACAAATATCATTCCACCACATAACAGCAATAGAGCAGTCCATCTCTTCTGCTGCTTCTTCCAAACTTCTCTAAACTGGAACTGCCCCGGTGACTGAGCTCACATCCCTCATCCCTTCCCTGTCTTCCCCGGTGACTGAGCTCACATCCCTCATCCTTCCCTGTCTGCCCCGGTGACTGAGCTCACATCCCTCATCCTTCACTGTCTGCCCCGGTGACTGAGCTCACATCCTTCATCCTTCACTGTCTTCCCCCGGTGACTGAGCTCACATCCCTCATCCTTCCCTGTCTGCCCCGGTGACTGAGCTCACATCCCTCATCCTTCACTGTCTGCTCCGGTGACTGAGCTCACATCCCTCATCCTTCCCTGTCTGCCCCGGTGACTGAGCTCACATCCCTCATCCTTCCCTGTCTGCCCCGGTGACTGAGCTCACATCCTTCATCCTTCACTGTCTGCCCCGGTGACTGAGCTCACATCCCTCACCCTTCACTGTCTGCCCCGGTGACTGAGCTCACATCCTTCATCCTTCACTGTCTTCCCCGGTGACTGAGCTCACATCCCTCATCCTTCCCTGTCTGCCCCGGTGACTGAGCTCACATCCCTCATCCTTCACTGTCTGCCCCGGTGACTGAGCTCACATCCCTCATCCTTCCCTGTCTGCCCCGGTGACTGAGCTCACATCCCTCATCCTTCACTGTCTTCCCCGGTGACTGAGCTCACATCCCTCATCCTTCCCTGTCTGCCCCGGTGACTGAGCTCACATCCCTCATCCTTCACTGTCTGCCCCGGTGACTGGAGCTCACATCCCTCATCCCTCCCTGTCTGCCCCGGTGACTGAGCTCACATCCCTCATCCTTCCCTGTCTGCCCCGGTGACTGAGCTCACATCCCTCATCCTTCCCTGTCTGCCCCGGTGACTGAGCTCACATCCCAATTCCCCCCCTGTCTGCCCCGGTGACTGAGCTCACATCCCTCACCCTTCCCTGTCTGCCCCGGTGACTGAGCTCACATCCCTCACCCTTCCCTGTCTGCCCCGGTGACTGAGCTCACATCCTTCATCCTTCACTGTCTTCCCCGGTGACTGAGCTCACATCCCTCACCCTTCCCTGTCTGCCCCGGTGACTGAGCTCACATCCCTCATCCTTCCCTGTCTGCCCCGGTGACTGAGCTCACATCCCAATTCCCCCCCTGTCTGCCCCGGTGACTGAGCTCACATCCCTCACCCTTCCCTGTCTGCTCCGGTGACTGAGCTCACATCCCTCATCCTTCCCTGTCTGCCCCGGTGACTGAGCTCACATCCCTCATCCTTCCCTGTCTGCCCCGGTGACTGAGCTCACATCCCTCATCCTTCCCTGTCTGCCCCGGTGACTGAGCTCACATCCCTCATCCTTCCCTGTCTGCCCCGGTGACTGAGCTCACATCCCTCATCCTTCCCTGTCTGCCCCGGTGACTGAGCTCACATCCCTCACCCTTCCCTGTCTGCTCCGGTGACTGAGCTCACATCCCTCATCCTTCACTGTCTGCCCCGGTGACTGAGCTCACATCCCTCATCCTTCCCTGTCTGCCCCGGTGACTGAGCTCACATCCCTCATCCTTCCCTGTCTGCTCCGGTGACTGAGCTCACATCCCTCATCCCTTCCCTGTCTGCCCCGGTGACTGAGCTCACATCCCTCATCCCTCCCTGTCTGCCCCGGTGACTGAGCTCACATCCCTCATCCCTCCCTGTCTGCCCCGGTGACTGGGCTCACATCCCTCACCCTTCCCTGTCTGCCCCGGTGACTGAGCTCACATCCCTCATCCTTCACTGTCTGCCCCGGTGACTGGGCTCACATCCCTCATCCTTCCCTGTCTGCCCCGGTGACTGAGCTCACATCCCTCACCCTTCCCTGTCTGCCCCGGTGACTGAGCTCACATCCCTCACCCTTCCCTGTCTGCCCCGGTGACTGAGCTCACATCCCTCATCCTTCACTGTCTGCCCCGGTGACTGAGCTCACATCCCTCATCCTTCCCTGTCTGCCCCGGTGACTGAGCTCACATCCCTCATCCATCCCTGTCTGCCCCGGTGACTGAGCTCACATCCCTCATCCATCCCTGTCTGCCCCGGTGACTGAGCTCACATCCCTCATCCTTCCCTGTCTGCCCCGGTGACTGAGCTCACATCCCTCATCCTTCCCTGTCTGCCCCGGTGACTGAGCTCACATCCCTCATCCTTCACTGTCTGCCCCGGTGACTGAGCTCACATCCCTCATCCTTCACTGTCTGCCCCGGTGACTGAGCTCACATCCCTCACCCTTCCCTGTCTGCCCCGGTGACTGAGCTCACATCCCTCATCCTTCCCTGTCTGCCCCGGTGACTGAGCTCACATCCCTCATCCCTCCCTGTCTGCCCCGGTGACTGAGCTCACATCCCTCATCCTTCCCTGTCTGCCCCGGTGACTGAGCTCACATCCCTCATCCTTCACTGTCTGCCCCGGTGACTGAGCTCACATCCCTCATCCCTCCCTGTCTGCCCCGGTGACTGAGCTCACATCCCTCATCCTTCCCTGTCTGCCCCGGTGACTGAGCTCACATCCCTCATCCTTCCCTGTCTGCCCCGGTGACTGAGCTCACATCCCTCATCCCTCCCTGTCTGCCCCGGTGACTGAGCTCACATCCCTCATCCTTCCCTGTCTGCCCCGGTGACTGAGCTCACATCCCTCACCCTTCCCTGTCTGCCCCGGTGACTGAGCTCACATCCCTCATCCTTCACTGTCTGCCCCGGTGACTGAGCTCACATCCCTCATCCTTCCCTGTCTGCCCCGGTGACTGAGCTCACATCCTTCATCCCTTCCCTGTCTGCCCCGGTGACTGAGCTCACATCCCTCATCCTTCCCTGTCTGCCCCGGTGACTGAGCTCACATCCTTCATCCTTCACTGTCTGCCCCGGTGACTGAGCTCACATCCCTCATCCTTCCCTGTCTGCCCCGGTGACTGAGCTCACATCCCTCATCCTTCACTGTCTGCCCCGGTGACTGAGCTCACATCCCTCATCCCTTCCCTGTCTGCCCCGGTGACTGAGCTCACATCCCTCATCCTTCCCTGTCTGCCCCGGTGACTGAGCTCACATCCCTCATCCTTCCCTGTCTGCCCCGGTGACTGAGCTCACATCCCTCATCCTTCACTGTCTGCCCCGGTGACTGAGCTCACATCCCTCATCCCTTCCCTGTCTGCCCCGGTGACTGAGCTCACATCCCTCATCCTTCACTGTCTGCCCCGGTGACTGGGCTCACATCCCTCATCCTTCCCTGTCTGCCCCGGTGACTGAGCTCACATCCCTCATCCTTCCCTGTCTGCCCCGGTGACTGAGCTCACATCCCTCATCCTTCCCTGTCTGCCCCGGTGACTGAGCTCACATCCCTCATCCTTCCCTGTCTGCCCCGGTGACTGAGCTCACATCCTTCATCCTTCACTGTCTGCCCCGGTGACTGAGCTCACATCCTTCATCCTTCACTGTCTGCCCCGGTGACTGAGCTCACATCCCTCATCCTTCACTGTCTGCCCCGGTGACTGAGCTCACATCCCTCATCCTTCCCTGTCTGCCCCGGTGACTGAGCTCACATCCCTCATCCTTCACTGTCTGCCCCGGTGACTGAGCTCACATCCTTCATCCTTCACTGTCTTCCCCGGTGACTGAGCTCACATCCCTCATCCTTCACTGTCTGCCCCGGTGACTGAGCTCACATCCTTCATCCTTCACTGTCTTCCCCGGTGACTGAGCTCACATCCCTCATCCTTCCCTGTCTGCCCCGGTGACTGAGCTCACATCCCTCATCCTTCCCTGTCTGCCCCGGTGACTGAGCTCACATCCCTCATCCTTCCCTGTCTGCTCCGGTGACTGAGCTCACATCCCTCATCCTTCCCTGTCTGCCCCGGTGACTGAGCTCACATCCCTCATCCTTCACTGTCTGCCCCGGTGACTGAGCTCACATCCCTCACCCTTCACTGTCTGCCCCGGTGACTGAGCTCACATCCTTCATCCTTCACTGTCTTCCCCGGTGACTGAGCTCACATCCCTCATCCTTCCCTGTCTGCCCCGGTGACTGAGCTCACATCCCTCACCCTTCACTGTCTGCCCCGGTGACTGAGCTCACATCCCTCATCCTTCACTGTCTTCCCCGGTGACTGAGCTCACATCCCTCATCCTTCCCTGTCTGCCCCGGTGACTGAGCTCACATCCCTCATCCTTCACTGTCTGCCCCGGTGACTGAGCTCACATCCCTCATCCTTCCCTGTCTGCCCCGGTGACTGAGCTCACATCCCTCATCCCTCCCTGTCTGCCCCGGTGACTGAGCTCACATCCCTCATCCTTCACTGTCTGCCCCGGTGACTGAGCTCACATCCCTCATCCTTCACTGTCTGCCCCGGTGACTGAGCTCACATCCCTCATCCTTCCCTGTCTGCCCCGGTGACTGAGCTCACATCCCTCATCCCTCCCTGTCTGCTCCGGTGACTGAGCTCACATCCTTCATCCTTCACTGTCTTCCCCGGTGACTGAGCTCACATCCCTCACCCTTCCCTGTCTGCCCCGGTGACTGAGCTCACATCCCTCATCCTTCCCTGTCTGCCCCGGTGACTGAGCTCACATCCCAATTCCCCCCCTGTCTGCCCCGGTGACTGAGCTCACATCCCTCACCCTTCCCTGTCTGCTCCGGTGACTGAGCTCACATCCCTCATCCTTCCCTGTCTGCCCCGGTGACTGAGCTCACATCCCTCATCCTTCCCTGTCTGCCCCGGTGACTGGGCTCACATCCCTCACCCTTCCCTGTCTGCCCCGGTGACTGAGCTCACATCCCTCATCCTTCACTGTCTGCCCCGGTGACTGAGCTCACATCCCTCATCCATCCCTGTCTGCCCCGGTGACTGAGCTCACATCCCTCATCCATCCCTGTCTGCCCCGGTGACTGAGCTCACATCCCTCATCCTTCACTGTCTGCCCCGGTGACTGGGCTCACATCCCTCATCCTTCCCTGTCTGCCCCGGTGACTGAGCTCACATCCCTCATCCCTCCCTGTCTGCCCCGGTGACTGAGCTCACATCCCTCATCCTTCCCTGTCTGCTCCGGTGACTGAGCTCACATCCCTCATCCTTCCCTGTCTGCCCCGGTGACTGAGCTCACATCCCTCATCCCTCCCTGTCTGCCCCGGTGACTGAGCTCACATCCCTCATCCCTTCCCTGTCTGCCCCGGTGACTGGGCTCACATCCCTCATCCTTCACTGTCTGCCCCGGTGACTGAGCTCACATCCCTCATCCCTTCCCTGTCTGCCCCGGTGACTGAGCTCACATCCCTCATCCCTCCCTGTCTGCCCCGGTGACTGGGCTCACATCCCTCATCCTTCACTGTCTGCCCCGGTGACTGAGCTCACATCCCTCATCCCTTCCCTGTCTGCCCCGGTGACTGAGCTCACATCCCTCATCCCTCCTGTCTGCCCCGGTGACTGGGCTCACATCCCTCATCCTTCCCTGTCTGCCCCGGTGACTGAGCTCACATCCCTCATCCCTCCCTGTCTGCCCCGGTGACTGAGCTCACATCCCTCATCCTTCCCTGTCTGCCCCGGTGACTGAGCTCACATCCCTCATCCCTCCCTGTCTGCCCCGGTGACTGAGCTCACATCCCTCATCCTTCCCTGTCTGCCCCGGTGACTGAGCTCACATCCCTCATCCTTCACTGTCTGCCCCGGTGACTGAGCTCACATCCCTCATCCTTCCCTGTCTGCCCGGTGACTGAGCTCACATCCCTCACCCTTCCCTGTCTGCCCCGGTGACTGAGCTCACATCCCTCATCCTTCCCTGTCTGCCCCGGTGACTGGGCTCACATCCCTCATCCTTCACTGTCTGCCCCGGTGACTGGGCTCACATCCCTCATCCTTCCCTGTCTGCCCCGGTGACTGAGCTCACATCCCTCATCCCTCCCTGTCTGCCCCGGTGACTGAGCTCACATCCCTCATCCCTCCCTGTCTGCCCCGGTGACTGAGCTCACATCCCTCATCCCTCCCTGTCTGCCCCGGTGACTGAGCTCACATCCCTCATCCTTCCCTGTCTGCCCCGGTGACTGAGCTCACATCCCTCATCCTTCACTGTCTGCCCCGGTGACTGAGCTCACATCCCTCATCCTTCCCTGTCTGCCCCGGTGACTGAGCTCACATCCCTCATCCATCCCTGTCTGCCCCGGTGACTGGGCTCACATCCCTCATCCTTCACTGTCTGCCCCGGTGACTGGGCTCACATCCCTCATCCTTCCCTGTCTGCCCCGGTGACTGGGCTCACATCCCTCATCCCCTTCCCTGTCTGCCCCGGTGACTGGGCTCACATCCCTCATCCTTCCCTGTCTGCCCCGGTGACTGAGCTCACATCCCTCATCCCTCCCTGTCTGCTCCGGTGACTGAGCTCACATCCCTCATCCT
The DNA here is from genome assembly GCA_037952835.1 of Lithobates septentrionalis. Classification (NCBI taxonomy): domain Eukaryota; kingdom Metazoa; phylum Chordata; class Amphibia; order Anura; family Ranidae; genus Lithobates; species Lithobates septentrionalis. The sequence continues at coordinate 16,994 of JBBDGP010006017.1, read as the reverse complement.
TCCCTGTCTGCCCCGGTGACTGAGCTCACATCCCTCATCCTTCACTGTCTGCCCCCGGTGACTGAGCTCACATCCCTCATCCCTTCCCTGTCTGCCCCGGTGACTGAGCTCACATCCCTCATCCTTCACTGTCTGCCCCGGTGACTGAGCTCACATCCCTCATCCCTCCCTGTCTGCTCCGGTGACTGAGCTCACATCCCTCATCCTTCACTGTCTGCCCCGGTGACTGAGCTCACATCCCTCATCCTTCACTGTCTGCCCCGGTGACTGAGCTCACATCCCTCATCCCTTCCCTGTCTGCCCCGGTGACTGGGCTCACATCCCTCATCCTTCACTGTCTGCCCCGGTGACTGAGCTCACATCCCTCATCCTTCACTGTCTGCCCCGGTGACTGAGCTCACATCCCTCATCCCTCCCTGTCTGCTCCGGTGACTGAGCTCACATCCCTCATCCTTCACTGTCTGCCCCGGTGACTGAGCTCACATCCCTCATCCTTCCCTGTCTGCCCCGGTGACTGAGCTCACATCCCTCATCCCTCCCTGTCTGCTCCGGTGACTGAGCTCACATCCCTCATCCTTCACTGTCTGCCCCGGTGACTGAGCTCACATCCCTCATCCTTCACTGTCTGCCCCGGTGACTGAGCTCACATCCCTCATCCCTTCCCTGTCTGCCCGGTGACTGGGCTCACATCCCTCATCCTTCACTGTCTGCCCCGGTGACTGAGCTCACATCCCTCATCCCTCCCTGTCTGCCCGGTGACTGAGCTCACATCCCTCATCCCTCCCTGTCTGCCCCGGTGACTGGGCTCACATCCCTCACCCTTCCCTGTCTGCCCCGGTGACTGAGCTCACATCCCTCATCCTTCACTGTCTGCCCGGTGACTGGGCTCACATCCCTCATCCTTCCCTGTCTGCCCCGGTGACTGAGCTCACATCCCTCATCCTTCACTGTCTGCCCCGGTGACTGAGCTCACATCCCTCATCCATCCCTGTCTGCCCCGGTGACTGAGCTCACATCCCTCATCCATCCCTGTCTGCCCCGGTGACTGAGCTCACATCCCTCATCCCTTCCCTGTCTGCCCCGGTGACTGAGCTCACATCCCTCATCCTTCACTGTCTGCCCCGGTGACTGAGCTCACATCCCTCATCCTTCCCTGTCTGCCCCGGTGACTGAGCTCACATCCCTCATCCTTCCCTGTCTGCCCCGGTGACTGAGCTCACATCCCTCATCCTTCACTGTCTGCCCCGGTGACTGAGCTCACATCCCTCACCCTTCCCTGTCTGCCCCGGTGACTGAGCTCTCATCCCTCATCCATCCCTGTCTGCCCCGGTGACTGAGCTCACATCCCTCATCCTTCCCTGTCTGCCCCGGTGACTGAGCTCACATCCCTCATCCTTCCCTGTCTGCCCCGGTGACTGAGCTCACATCCCTCATCCTTCACTGTCTGCCCCGGTGACTGAGCTCACATCCCTCATCCTTCCCTGTCTGCCCCGGTGACTGAGCTCACATCCCTCATCCATCCCTGTCTGCCCCGGTGACTGAGCTCACATCCCTCATCCCTTCCCTGTCTGCCCCGGTGACTGAGCTCACATCCCTCATCCTTCACTGTCTGCCCCGGTGACTGAGCTCACATCCCTCATCCTTCCCTGTCTGCCCCGGTGACTGAGCTCACATCCCTCATCCTTCCCTGTCTGCCCCGGTGACTGAGCTCACATCCCTCATCCATCCCTGTCTGCCCCGGTGACTGAGCTCACATCCCTCATCCTTCCCTGTCTGCCCCGGTGACTGAGCTCACATCCCTCATCCTTCCCTGTCTGCCCCGGTGACTGAGCTCACATCCCTCATCCATCCCTGTCTGCCCCGGTGACTGAGCTCACATCCCTCATCCATCCCTGTCTGCCCCGGTGACTGAGCTCACATCCCTCACCTTCCCTGTCTGCCCCGGTGACTGAGCTCACATCCCTCATCCTTCACTGTCTGCCCGGTGACTGAGCTCCCCTCATCCTTCCCTGTCTGCCCCGGTGACTGAGCTCACATCCCTCATCCATCCCTGTCTGCCCCGGTGACTGAGCTCACATCCCTCATCCTTCCCTGTCTGCCCCGGTGACTGAGCTCACATCCCTCATCCTTCCCTGTCTGCCCCGGTGACTGAGCTCACATCCCTCATCCTTCCCTGTCTGCCCCGGTGACTGAGCTCACATCCCTCATCCTTCCCTGTCTGCCCCGGTGACTGAGCTCACATCCCTCATCCTTCCCTGTCTGCCCCGGTGACTGAGCTCACATCCCTCATCCTTCCCTGTCTGCCCCGGTGACTGAGCTCACATCCCTCATCCCTCCCTGTCTGCCCCGGTGACTGAGCTCACATCCCTCATCCTTCACTGTCTGCCCCGGTGACTGAGCTCACATCCCTCATCCTTCCCTGTCTGCCCCGGTGACTGAGCTCACATCCCTCACCCTTCCCTGTCTGCCCCGGTGACTGAGCTCACATCCCTCATCCCTTCACTGTCTGCCCCGGTGACTGAGCTCACATCCCTCATCCTTCACTGTCTGCCCCGGTGACTGAGCTCACATCCCTCATCCTTCACTGTCTGCCCCGGTGACTGAGCTCACATCCCTCATCCTCCCTGTCTGCCCCGGTGACTGAGCTCACATCCCTCATCCCTCCCTGTCTGCCCCGGTGACTGAGCTCACATCCCTCATCCTTCACTGTCTGCCCCGGTGACTGAGCTCACATCCTTCATCCTTCCCTGTCTGCCCCGGTGACTGAGCTCACATCCCTCATCCTCCCTGTCTGCCCCGGTGACTGAGCTCACATCCCTCATCCCTTCCCTGTCTGCCCCGGTGACTGAGCTCACATCCCTCATCCCTCCCTGTCTGCCCCGGTGACTGAGCTCACATCCCTCACCCCTTCCCTGTCTGCCCCGGTGACTGAGCTCACATCCCTCATCCTTCCCTGTCTGCCCCGGTGACTGAGCTCACATCCCTCATCCTTCCCTGTCTGCCCGGTGACTGAGCTCACATCCCTCATCCATCCCTGTCTGCCCCGGTGACTGAGCTCACATCCCTCATCCTTCCCTGTCTGCCCCGGTGACTGAGCTCACATCCCTCATCCTTCCCTGTCTGCCCCGGTGACTGAGCTCACATCCCTCATCCTTCCCTGTCTGCCCCGGTGACTGAGCTCACATCCCTCATCCTTCCTCATCCCTTCCCTGTCTGCCCCGGTGACTGAGCTCACATCCCTCATCCTTCCCTGTCTGCCCCGGTGACTGAGCTCACATCCCTCATCCTTCCCTGTCTCGGTGACTGAGCTCACATCCCTCATCCCTTCCCTGTCTGCCCCGGTGACTGAGCTCACATCCCTCATCATCCCTTCCCTGTCTGCCCCGGTGACTGAGCTCACATCCCTCATCCCTCCCTGTCTGCCCCGGTGACTGGGCTCACATCCCTCATCCATCCCTGTCTGCCCCGGTGACTGAGCTCACATCCCTCACCCTTCCCTGTCTGCCCCGGTGACTGAGCTCACATCCCTCATCCATCCCTGTCTGCCCCGGTGACTGAGCTCACATCCCTCATCCCTCCCTGTCTGCCCGGTGACTGAGCTCACATCCCTCATCCCTCCCTGTCTGCCCCGGTGACTGAGCTCACATCCCTCATCCTTCCCTGTCTGCCCCGGTGACTGAGCTCACATCCCTCACCCTTCCCTGTCTGCCCCGGTGACTGGGCTCACATCCCTCATCCTTCCCTGTCTGCCCCGGTGACTGAGCTCACATCCCTCATCCTTCCCTGTCTGCCCCGGTGACTGAGCTCACATCCCTCATCCTTCACTGTCTGCCCCGGTGACTGAGCTCACATCCCTCATCCTTCCCTGTCTGCTCCGGTGACTGAGCTCTCATCCCTCATCCTTCCCTGTCTGCCCCGGTGACTGAGCTCACATCCCTCATCCCTCCCTGTCTGCTCCGGTGACTGAGCTCACATCCCTCATCCCTTCCCTGTCTGCCCCGGTGACTGAGCTCACATCCCTCATCCTTCCCTGTCTGCCCCGGTGACTGAGCTCACATCCCTCATCCTTCACTGTCTGCCCCGGTGACTGAGCTCACATCCCTCACCCTTCCCTGTCTGCCCCGGTGACTGAGCTCACATCCCTCATCCATCCCTGTCTGCCCCGGTGACTGAGCTCACATCCCTCATCCTTCACTGTCTGCCCCGGTGACTGAGCTCACATCCCTCATCCTTCACTGTCTGCCCCGGTGACTGAGCTCACATCCCTCATCCCTCCCTGTCTGCCCCGGTGACTGAGCTCACATCCCTCATCCTTCACTGTCTGCCCCGGTGACTGAGCTCACATCCCTCACCCTTCCCTGTCTGCCCCGGTGACTGAGCTCACATCCCTCATCCATCCCTGTCTGCCCCGGTGACTGAGCTCACATCCCTCATCCATCCCTGTCTGCCCCGGTGACTGAGCTCACATCCCTCATCCTTCACTGTCTGCCCCGGTGACTGAGCTCACATCCCTCATCCTTCACTGTCTGCCCCGGTGACTGAGCTCACATCCCTCATCCCTCCCTGTCTGCCCCGGTGACTGAGCTCACATCCCTCATCCTTCACTGTCTGCCCCGGTGACTGAGCTCACATCCCTCATCCTTCACTGTCTGCCCCGGTGACTGAGCTCACATCCCTCATCCCTCCCTGTCTGCCCCGGTGACTGAGCTCACATCCCTCATCCTTCACTGTCTGCCCCGGTGACTGGGCTCACATCCCTCATCCTTCCCTGTCTGCCCCGGTGACTGAGCTCACATCCCTCATCCTTCCCTGTCTGCCCCGGTGACTGAGCTCACATCCCTCATCCCTCCCTGTCTGCCCCGGTGACTGAGCTCACATCCCTCATCCTTCACTGTCTGCCCCGGTGACTGAGCTCACATCCCTCATCCTTCACTGTCTGCCCCGGTGACTGAGCTCACATCCCTCACCCTTCCCTGTCTGCCCCGGTGACTGAGCTCACATCCCTCACCCTTCACTGTCTGCCCCGGTGACTGAGCTCACATCCCTCATCCCTCCCTGTCTGCCCCGGTGACTGAGCTCACATCCCTCATCCCTTCCCTGTCTGCCCCGGTGACTGAGCTCACATCCCTCATCCCTCCCTGTCTGCCCCGGTGACTGAGCTCACATCCCTCATCCTTCCCTGTCTGCCCCGGTGACTGAGCTCACATCCCTCATCCCTCCCTGTCTGCCCCGGTGACTGAGCTCACATCCCTCACCCTTCCCTGTCTGCCCCGGTGACTGAGCTCACATCCCTCATCCTTCCCTGTCTGCCCCGGTGACTGAGCTCACATCCCTCATCCTTCCCTGTCTGCCCCGGTGACTGAGCTCACATCCCTCATCCATCCCTGTCTGCCCCGGTGACTGAGCTCACATCCCTCATCCTTCCCTGTCTGCCCCGGTGACTGAGCTCACATCCCTCATCCTTCCCTGTCTGCCCCGGTGACTGAGCTCACATCCCTCATCCTTCACTGTCTGCCCCGGTGACTGAGCTCACATCCCTCATCCTTCCCTGTCTGCCCCGGTGACTGAGCTCACATCCCTCATCCTTCCCTGTCTGCCCCGGTGACTGAGCTCACATCCCTCATCCCTCCCTGTCTGCCCCGGTGACTGAGCTCACATCCCTCATCCTTCCCTGTCTGCCCCGGTGACTGAGCTCACATCCCTCATCCTTCCCTGTCTGCCCCGGTGACTGAGCTCACATCCCTCATCCCTTCCCTGTCTGCCCCGGTGACTGAGCTCACATCCCTCATCCCTCCCTGTCTGCCCCGGTGACTGAGCTCACATCCCTCATCCCTTCCCTGTCTGCCCCGGTGACTGAGCTCACATCCCTCATCCCTCCCTGTCTGCCCCGGTGACTGAGCTCACATCCCTCATCCATCCCTGTCTGCCCCGGTGACTGAGCTCACATCCCTCATCCCTCCCTGTCTGCCCCGGTGACTGAGCTCACATCCCTCATCCTTCCCTGTCTGCTCCGGTGACTGAGCTCACATCCCTCATCCCTCCCTGTCTGCCCCGGTGACTGAGCTCACATCCCTCATCCATCCCTGTCTGCCCCGGTGACTGAGCTCACATCCCTCATCCCTCCCTGTCTGCCCCGGTGACTGAGCTCACATCCCTCATCCCTCCCTGTCTGCCCCGGTGACTGAGCTCACATCCCTCATCCTTCCCTGTCTGCCCCGGTGACTGAGCTCACATCCCTCACCCTTCCCTGTCTGCCCCGGTGACTGAGCTCACATCCCTCATCCTTCCCTGTCTGCCCCGGTGACTGAGCTCACATCCCTCATCCCTCCCTGTCTGCCCCGGTGACTGAGCTCACATCCCTCATCCTTCACTGTCTGCCCCGGTGACTGAGCTCACATCCCTCATCCTTCCCTGTCTGCTCCGGTGACTGAGCTCACATCCCTCATCCTTCCCTGTCTGCCCCGGTGACTGAGCTCACATCCCTCATCCTTCCCTGTCTGCTCCGGTGACTGAGCTCACATCCCTCATCCTTCCCTGTCTGCCCCGGTGACTGAGCTCACATCCCTCATCCCTCCCTGTCTGCTCCGGTGACTGAGCTCACATCCCTCATCCCTTCCCTGTCTGCCCCGGTGACTGAGCTCACATCCCTCACCCTTCCCTGTCTGCCCCGGTGACTGGGCTCACATCCCTCATCCATCCCTGTCTGCCCCGGTGACTGAGCTCACATCCCTCATCCTTCACTGTCTGCCCCGGTGACTGAGCTCACATCCCTCATCCCTCCCTGTCTGCCCCGGTGACTGAGCTCACATCCCTCATCCTTCACTGTCTGCCCCGGTGACTGAGCTCACATCCCTCATCCTTCACTGTCTGCCCCGGTGACTGAGCTCACATCCCTCATCCTTCACTGTCTGCCCCGGTGACTGAGCTCACATCCCTCATCCTTCACTGTCTGCCCCGGTGACTGAGCTCACATCCCTCATCCTTCCCTGTCTGCCCCGGTGACTGAGCTCACATCCCTCATCCATCACTGTCTGCCCCGGTGACTGAGCTCACATCCCTCACCCTTCCCTGTCTGCCCCGGTGACTGAGCTCACATCCCTCATCCCTTCCCTGTCTGCCCCGGTGACTGAGCTCACATCCCTCATCCTTCCCTGTCTGCCCCGGTGACTGAGCTCACATCCCTCATCCTTCCCTGTCTGCCCCGGTGACTGAGCTCACATCCCTCATCCATCCCTGTCTGCCCCGGTGACTGAGCTCACATCCCTCATCCATCCCTGTCTGCCCCGGTGACTGAGCTCACATCCCTCATCCCTCCCTGTCTGCCCCGGTGACTGAGCTCACATCCCTCATCCCTTCCCTGTCTGCCCCGGTGACTGAGCTCACATCCCTCATCCTTCACTGTCTGCCCCGGTGACTGAGCTCACATCCCTCATCCCTTCACTGTCTGCCCCGGTGACTGAGCTCACATCCCTCATCCCTCCCTGTCTGCCCCGGTGACTGAGCTCACATCCCTCATCCTTCCCTGTCTGCCCCGGTGACTGAGCTCACATCCCTCATCCTTCACTGTCTGCCCCGGTGACTGAGCTCACATCCCTCATCCTTCACTGTCTGCCCCGGTGACTGAGCTCACATCCCTCATCCTTCACTGTCTGCCCCGGTGACTGAGCTCACATCCCTCATCCCTTCCCTGTCTGCCCCGGTGACTGAGCTCACATCCCTCATCCCTCCCTGTCTGCCCCGGTGACTGAGCTCACATCCCTCATCCTTCACTGTCTGCCCCGGTGACTGAGCTCACATCCCTCATCCCTTCCCTGTCTGCCCCGGTGACTGAGCTCACATCCCTCATCCTTCCCTGTCTGCCCCGGTGACTGAGCTCACATCCCTCATCCTTCACTGTCTGCCCCGGTGACTGAGCTCACATCCCTCATCCTTCCCTGTCTGCCCCGGTGACTGAGCTCACATCCCTCATCCTTCACTGTCTGCCCCGGTGACTGAGCTCACATCCCTCACCCTTCCCTGTCTGCCCCGGTGACTGAGCTCACATCCCTCATCCTTCCCTGTCTGCCCCGGTGACTGAGCTCACATCCCTCATCCCTTCCCTGTCTGCCCCGGTGACTGAGCTCACATCCCTCATCCTTCCCTGTCTGCCCGGTGACTGAGCTCACATCCCTCATCCTTCCCTGTCTGCTCCGGTGACTGAGCTCACATCCTTCATCCTTCACTGTCTGCCCCGGTGACTGAGCTCACATCCCTCATCCCTCCCTGTCTGCCCCGGTGACTGAGCTCACATCCCTCATCCCTCCCTGTCTGCCCCGGTGACTGAGCTCACATCCCTCATCCTTCCCTGTCTGCCCCGGTGACTGAGCTCACATCCCTCATCCATCCCTGTCTGCCCCGGTGACTGAGCTCACATCCCTCATCCCTTCCCTGTCTGCCCCGGTGACTGAGCTCACATCCCTCATCCTTCCCTGTCTGCCCCGGTGACTGAGCTCACATCCCTCATCCTTCCCTGTCTGCCCCGGTGACTGAGCTCACATCCCTCATCCCTTCCCTGTCTGCCCCGGTGACTGAGCTCACATCCCTCATCCCTCCCTGTCTGCCCCGGTGACTGAGCTCACATCCCTCATCCTTCACTGTCTGCCCCGGTGACTGAGCTCACATCCCTCATCCTTCACTGTCTGCCCCGGTGACTGAGCTCACATCCCTCATCCTTCACTGTCTGCCCCGGTGACTGAGCTCACATCCCTCACCCTTCACTGTCTGCCCCGGTGACTGAGCTCACATCCTTCATCCTCACTGTCTGCCCCGGTGACTGAGCTCACATCCCTCACCCTTCACTGTCTGCCCCGGTGACTGAGCTCACATCCTTCATCCTTCACTGTCTGCCCCGGTGACTGAGCTCACATCCCTCATCCTTCACTGTCTGCCCCGGTGACTGAGCTCACATCCCTCACCCTTCACTGTCTGCCCCGGTGACTGAGCTCACATCCTTCATCCTTCACTGTCTTCCCCGGTGACTGAGCTCACATCCTTCATCCTTCACTGTCTTCCCGGTGACTGAGCTCACATCCCTCATCCTTCCCTGTCTGCCCCGGTGACTGAGCTCACATCCCTCATCCTTCACTGTCTTCCCCGGTGACTGAGCTCACATCCCTCATCCCTCCCTGTCTGCCCCGGTGACTGAGCTCACATCCCTCACCCTTCCCTGTCTGCCCCGGTGACTGAGCTCACATCCCTCATCCCTCCCTGTCTGCCCCGGTGACTGAGCTCACATCCCTCATCCTTCACTGTCTTCCCCGGTGACTGAGCTCACATCCCTCATCCTTCACTGTCTGCCCCGGTGACTGAGCTCACATCCCTCATCCTTCCCTGTCTGCCCCGGTGACTGAGCTCACATCCCTCATCCTTCACTGTCTTCCCCGGTGACTGAGCTCACATCCCTCATCCTTCACTGTCTGCCCCGGTGACTGAGCTCACATCCCTCATCCTTCCCTGTCTGCCCCGGTGACTGAGCTCACATCCCTCATCCTTCCCTGTCTGCCCCGGTGACTGAGCTCACATCCCTCATCCTTCCCTGTCTGCCCCGGTGACTGGGCTCACATCCCTCATCCTTCACTGTCTGCCCCGGTGACTGAGCTCACATCCCTCATCCCTTCCCTGTCTGCCCCGGTGACTGAGCTCACATCCCTCATCCTTCCCTGTCTGCCCCGGTGACTGAGCTCACATCCCTCATCCTTCCCTGTCTGCTCCGGTGACTGAGCTCACATCCTTCATCCTTCCCTGTCTGCTCCGGTGACTGAGCTCACATCCCTCATCCCTCCCTGTCTGCCCCGGTGACTGAGCTCACATCCCTCATCCTTCACTGTCTGCCCCGGTGACTGAGCTCACATCCCTCACCCTTCCCTGTCTGCCCCGGTGACTGAGCTCACATCCCTCATCCTTCACTGTCTGCCCCGGTGACTGAGCTCACATCCCTCATCCTTCCCTGTCTGCTCCGGTGACTGAGCTCACATCCCTCATCCCTCCCTGTCTGCCCCGGTGACTGAGCTCACATCCCTCATCCTTCACTGTCTGCCCCGGTGACTGAGCTCACATCCCTCACCCTTCCCTGTCTGCCCCGGTGACTGAGCTCACATCCCTCATCCTTCACTGTCTGCCCCGGTGACTGAGCTCACATCCCTCATCCTTCCCTGTCTGCCCCGGTGACTGAGCTCACATCCCTCATCCCTTCCCTGTCTGCCCCGGTGACTGAGCTCACATCCCTCATCCATCCCTGTCTGCCCCGGTGACTGGGCTCACATCCCTCATCCTTCCCTGTCTGCCCCGGTGACTGAGCTCACATCCCTCATCCCTCCCTGTCTGCCCCGGTGACTGAGCTCACATCCCTCATCCTTCACTGTCTGCCCCGGTGACTGAGCTCACATCCCTCACCCTTCCCTGTCTGCCCCGGTGACTGAGCTCACATCCCTCACCCTTCCCTGTCTGCCCCGGTGACTGAGCTCACATCCCTCATCCTTCCCTGTCTGCCCCGGTGACTGAGCTCACATCCCTCATCCCTCCCTGTCTGCCCCGGTGACTGAGCTCACATCCCTCATCCTTCACTGTCTGCCCCGGTGACTGAGCTCACATCCCTCATCCTTCACTGTCTGCCCCGGTGACTGAGCTCACATCCCTCACCCTTCCCTGTCTGCCCCGGTGACTGAGCTCACATCCCTCACCCTTCACTGTCTGCCCCGGTGACTGAGCTCACATCCCTCATCCTTCACTGTCTGCCCCGGTGACTGAGCTCACATCCCTCATCCTTCACTGTCTGCCCCGGTGACTGAGCTCACATCCCTCATCCTTCCCTGTCTGCCCCGGTGACTGAGCTCACATCCCTCATCCCTCCCTGTCTGCCCCGGTGACTGAGCTCACATCCCTCATCCCTCCCTGTCTGCCCCGGTGACTGAGCTCACATCCCTCATCCCTCCCTGTCTGCCCCGGTGACTGAGCTCACATCCCTCATCCCTTCCCTGTCTGCCCCGGTGACTGAGCTCACATCCCTCATCCCTTCCCTGTCTGCCCCGGTGACTGAGCTCACATCCCTCATCCCTTCCCTGTCTGCCCCGGTGACTGAGCTCACATCCCTCATCCTTCCCTGTCTGCCCCGGTGACTGAGCTCACATCCCTCATCCTTCCCTGTCTGCCCCGGTGACTGAGCTCACATCCCTCATCCTTCCCTGTCTGCCCCGGTGACTGAGCTCACATCCCTCATCCTTCCCTGTCTGCCCCGGTGACTGAGCTCACATCCCTCATCCTTCCCTGTCTGCCCCGGTGACTGAGCTCACATCCCTCATCCTTCCCTGTCTGCCCCGGTGACTGAGCTCACATCCCTCATCCCTTCCCTGTCTGCCCCGGTGACTGAGCTCACATCCCTCATCCCTTCCCTGTCTGCCCCGGTGACTGAGCTCACATCCCTCATCCCTTCCCTGTCTGCCCCGGTGACTGAGCTCACATCCCTCATCCCTCCCTGTCTGCCCCGGTGACTGAGCTCACATCCCTCATCCTTCCCTGTCTGCCCCGGTGACTGAGCTCACATCCCTCATCCTTCCCTGTCTGCCCCGGTGACTGAGCTCACATCCCTCATCCTTCACTGTCTGCCCCGGTGACTGAGCTCACATCCCTCATCCTTCCCTGTCTGCCCCGGTGACTGAGCTCACATCCCTCATCCCTCCCTGTCTGCCCCGGTGACTGAGCTCACATCCCTCATCCTTCCCTGTCTGCCCCGGTGACTGAGCTCACATCCCTCATCCCTTCCCTGTCTGCCCCGGTGACTGAGCTCACATCCCTCATCCCTTCCCTGTCTGCCCCGGTGACTGAGCTCACATCCCTCATCCTTCCCTGTCTGCCCCGGTGACTGAGCTCACATCCCTCATCCTTCCCTGTCTGCCCCGGTGACTGAGCTCACATCCCTCATCCATCCCTGTCTGCCCCGGTGACTGAGCTCACATCCCTCATCCTTCCCTGTCTGCCCCGGTGACTGAGCTCACATCCCTCATCCTTCCCTGTCTGCCCCGGTGACTGAGCTCACATCCCTCACCCTTCCCTGTCTGCCCCGGTGACTGAGCTCACATCCCTCATCCTTCACTGTCTGCCCCGGTGACTGAGCTCACATCCCTCATCCTTCCCTGTCTGCTCCGGTGACTGAGCTCACATCCCTCATCCTTCCCTGTCTGCCCCGGTGACTGAGCTCACATCCCTCATCCCTCCCTGTCTGCCCCGGTGACTGAGCTCACATCCCTCATCCCTTCCCTGTCTGCCCCGGTGACTGAGCTCACATCCCTCATCCTTCCCTGTCTGCCCCGGTGACTGAGCTCACATCCCTCACCCTTCCCTGTCTGCCCCGGTGACTGAGCTCACATCCCTCATCCATCCCTGTCTGCCCCGGTGACTGAGCTCACATCCCTCATCCTTCACTGTCTGCCCCGGTGACTGAGCTCACATCCCTCATCCTTCACTGTCTGCCCCGGTGACTGAGCTCACATCCCTCATCCCTCCCTGTCTGCCCCGGTGACTGAGCTCACATCCCTCATCCTTCACTGTCTGCCCCGGTGACTGAGCTCACATCCCTCATCCCTTCCCTGTCTGCCCCGGTGACTGAGCTCACATCCCTCATCCTTCCCTGTCTGCCCCGGTGACTGAGCTCACATCCCTCATCCTTCCCTGTCTGCCCCGGTGACTGAGCTCACATCCCTCATCCCTCCCTGTCTGCCCCGGTGACTGAGCTCACATCCCTCATCCTTCACTGTCTGCCCCGGTGACTGAGCTCACATCCCTCATCCTTCACTGTCTGCCCCGGTGACTGAGCTCACATCCCTCACCCTTCCCTGTCTGCCCCGGTGACTGAGCTCACATCCCTCACCCTTCACTGTCTGCCCCGGTGACTGGCTCACATCCCTCATCCCTTCCCTGTCTGCCCCGGTGACTGAGCTCACATCCCTCATCCCTCCCTGTCTGCCCCGGTGACTGAGCTCACATCCCTCATCCTCCCTGTCTGCCCCGGTGACTGAGCTCACATCCCTCATCCCTTCCCTGTCTGCCCCGGTGACTGAGCTCACATCCCTCATCCCTCCCTGTCTGCCCCGGTGACTGAGCTCACATCCCTCACCCTTCCCTGTCTGCCCCGGTGACTGAGCTCACATCCCTCATCCTTCCCTGTCTGCCCCGGTGACTGAGCTCACATCCCTCATCCTTCCCTGTCTGCCCCGGTGACTGAGCTCACATCCCTCATCCATCCCTGTCTGCCCCGGTGACTGAGCTCACATCCCTCATCCTTCCCTGTCTGCCCCGGTGACTGAGCTCACATCCCTCATCCTTCCCTGTCTGCCCCGGTGACTGAGCTCACATCCCTCATCCCTCCCTGTCTGCCCCGGTGACTGAGCTCACATCCCTCATCCTTCCCTGTCTGCCCGGTGACTGAGCTCACATCCCTCATCCCTTCCCTGTCTGCCCCGGTGACTGAGCTCACATCCCTCATCCCTTCCCTGTCTGCCCCGGTGACTGAGCTCACATCCCTCATCCTTCCCTGTCTGCCCCGGTGACTGAGCTCACATCCCTCATCCCTTCCCTGTCTGCCCCGGTGACTGAGCTCACATCCCTCATCCTTCCCTGTCTGCCCCGGTGACTGAGCTCACATCCCTCATCCTTCCCTGTCTGCCCCGGTGACTGAGCTCACATCCCTCATCCTTCCCTGTCTGCCCCGGTGACTGAGCTCACATCCCTCATCCTTCCCTGTCTGCCCCGGTGACTGAGCTCACATCCCTCATCCCTTCCCTGTCTGCCCCGGTGACTGAGCTCACATCCCTCATCCTTCCCTGTCTGCCCCGGTGACTGAGCTCACATCCCTCATCCCTCCCTGTCTGCCCCGGTGACTGGGCTCACATCCCTCATCCTTCCCTGTCTGCCCCGGTGACTGAGCTCACATCCCTCATCCTTCACTGTCTGCCCCGGTGACTGAGCTCACATCCCTCATCCCTCCCTGTCTGCCCCGGTGACTGAGCTCACATCCCTCATCCCTTCCCTGTCTGCCCCGGTGACTGAGCTCACATCCCTCATCCTTCCCTGTCTGCCCCGGTGACTGAGCTCACATCCCTCATCCTTCACTGTCTGCCCCGGTGACTGAGCTCACATCCCTCATCCTTCCCTGTCTGCCCCGGTGACTGAGCTCACATCCCTCATCCCTTCCCTGTCTGCCCCGGTGACTGAGCTCACATCCCTCATCCTTCACTGTCTGCCCCGGTGACTGAGCTCACATCCCTCATCCTTCCCTGTCTGCCCCGGTGACTGAGCTCACATCCCTCATCCTTCCCTGTCTGCCCCGGTGACTGAGCTCACATCCCTCATCCTTCCCTGTCTGCCCCGGTGACTGAGCTCACATCCCTCATCCCTTCCCTGTCTGCCCCGGTGACTGAGCTCACATCCCTCATCCTTCACTGTCTGCCCCGGTGACTGAGCTCACATCCCTCATCCTTCCCTGTCTGCCCCGGTGACTGAGCTCACATCCCTCATCCTTCCCTGTCTGCCCCGGTGACTGAGCTCACATCCCTCATCCTTCACTGTCTGCCCCGGTGACTGAGCTCACATCCCTCATCCTTCCCTGTCTGCCCCGGTGACTGAGCTCACATCCCTCATCCTTCACTGTCTGCCCCGGTGACTGAGCTCACATCCCTCATCCCTTCCCTGTCTGCCCCGGTGACTGAGCTCACATCCCTCATCCCTTCCCTGTCTGCCCCGGTGACTGAGCTCACATCCCTCATCCTTCCCTGTCTGCCCCGGTGACTGAGCTCACATCCCTCATCCTTCCCTGTCTGCCCCGGTGACTGAGCTCACATCCCTCATCCTTCCCTGTCTGCCCCGGTGACTGAGCTCACATCCCTCATCCTTCACTGTCTGCCCCGGTGACTGAGCTCACATCCCTCATCCCTTCCTGTCTGCCCCGGTGACTGAGCTCACATCCCTCATCCCTTCCCTGTCTGCCCCGGTGACTGAGCTCACATCCCTCATCCTTCCCTGTCTGCCCCGGTGACTGAGCTCACATCCCTCATCCTTCCCTGTCTGCCCCGGTGACTGAGCTCACATCCCTCATCCTTCCCTGTCTGCCCCGGTGACTGAGCTCACATCCCTCATCCTTCCCTGTCTGCCCCGGTGACTGAGCTCACATCCCTCATCCTTCACTGTCTGCCCCGGTGACTGAGCTCACATCCCTCATCCTTCCCTGTCTGCCCCGGTGACTGAGCTCACATCCCTCATCCTTCCCTGTCTGCCCCGGTGACTGAGCTCACATCCCTCATCCTTCCCTGTCTGCCCCGGTGACTGAGCTCACATCCCTCATCCTTCCCTGTCTGCCCCGGTGACTGAGCTCACATCCCTCATCCTTCCCTGTCTGCCCCGGTGACTGAGCTCACATCCCTCATCCTTCACTGTCTGCCCCGGTGACTGAGCTCACATCCCTCATCCTTCACTGTCTGCCCCGGTGACTGAGCTCACATCCCTCATCCTTCCCTGTCTGCCCCGGTGACTGAGCTCACATCCCTCATCCTTCCCTGTCTGCCCCGGTGACTGAGCTCACATCCCTCATCCTTCCCTGTCTGCCCCGGTGACTGAGCTCACATCCCTCATCCTTCCCTGTCTGCCCCGGTGACTGAGCTCACATCCCTCATCCTTCCCTGTCTGCCCCGGTGACTGAGCTCACATCCCTCATCCTTCACTGTCTGCCCCGGTGACTGAGCTCACATCCCTCATCCCTTCCCTGTCTGCCCCGGTGACTGAGCTCACATCCCTCATCCCTTCCCTGTCTGCCCCGGTGACTGAGCTCACATCCCTCATCCCTTCCCTGTCTGCCCCGGTGACTGAGCTCACATCCCTCATCCCTTCCCTGTCTGCCCCGGTGACTGAGCTCACATCCCTCATCCCTTCCCTGTCTGCCCCGGTGACTGAGCTCACATCCCTCATCCTTCCCTGTCTGCCCCGGTGACTGAGCTCACATCCCTCATCCCTTCCCTGTCTGCCCCGGTGACTGAGCTCACATCCCTCATCCCTTCCCTGTCTGCCCCGGTGACTGAGCTCACATCCCTCATCCTTCCCTGTCTGCCCCGGTGACTGAGCTCACATCCCTCATCCTTCCCTGTCTGCCCCGGTGACTGAGCTCACATCCCTCATCCTTCCCTGTCTGCCCCGGTGACTGAGCTCACATCCCTCATCCTTCCCTGTCTGCCCCGGTGACTGAGCTCACATCCCTCATCCTTCCCTGTCTGCCCCGGTGACTGAGCTCACATCCCTCATCCTTCCCTGTCTGCCCCGGTGACTGAGCTCACATCCCTCATCCTTCCCTGTCTGCCCCGGTGACTGAGCTCACATCCCTCATCCTTCCCTGTCTGCCCCGGTGACTGAGCTCACATCCCTCATCCTTCCCTGTCTGCCCCGGTGACTGAGCTCACATCCCTCATCCTTCCCTGTCTGCCCCGGTGACTGAGCTCACATCCCTCATCCTTCACTGTCTGCCCCGGTGACTGAGCTCACATCCCTCATCCTTCCCTGTCTGCCCCGGTGACTGAGCTCACATCCCTCATCCTTCCCTGTCTGCCCCGGTGACTGAGCTCACATCCCTCATCCCTCCCTGTCTGCCCCGGTGACTGAGCTCACATCCCTCATCCTTCACTGTCTGCCCCGGTGACTGAGCTCACATCCCTCACCCTTCCCTGTCTGCCCCGGTGACTGAGCTCACATCCCTCATCCCTTCCCTGTCTGCCCCGGTGACTGAGCTCACATCCCTCATCCTTCACTGTCTGCCCCGGTGACTGAGCTCACATCCCTCATCCTTCACTGTCTGCCCCGGTGACTGAGCTCACATCCCTCATCCTTCACTGTCTGCCCCGGTGACTGAGCTCACATCCCTCATCCCTTCCCTGTCTGCCCCGGTGACTGAGCTCACATCCCTCATCCTTCCCTGTCTCGCC
>JBBDGP010006016.1:0-44117 GCA_037952835.1 Lithobates septentrionalis | reverse complement strand
GTGATCCCTTCCCGGCTATGTCCTGGTCAGAGATCACTATGAACCTACCATAGGGGACATGTCATCCCTTCCCGGCTATGTCCTGGTCAGAGATCACTATGAACCTACCATAGGGGACATGTCATCCCTTCCCGGCTATGTCCTGGTCAGAGATCACTATGAACCTACCATAGGGGACATGTCATCCCTTCCCGGCTATGTCCTGGTCAGAGATCACTATGAACCTACCATAGGGGACATGTCATCCCTTCCTGGCTATGTCCTAGTCAGAGATCACTATGAACCTACCATAGGGGACATGTCATCCCTTCCTGGCTATGTCCTGGTCAGAGATCACTATGAACCTACCATAGGGGACATGTCATCCCTTCCTGGCTATGTCCTAGTCAGAGATCACTATGAACCTACCATAGGGGACATGTCATCCCTTCCCGGCTATGTCCTGGTCAGAGATCACTATGAACCTACCATAGGGGACATGTCATCCCTTCCCGGCTATGTCCTGGTCAGAGATCACTATGAACCTACCATAGGGGACATGTGATCCCTTCCTGTCTATGTCCTGGTCAGAGATCACTATGAACCTACCATAGGGGACATGTCATCCCTTCCTGGCTATGTCCTAGTCAGAGATCACTATGAACCTACCATAGGGGACATGTCATCCCTTCCTGGCTATGTCCTGGTCAGAGGTCACTATGAACCTACTATAGGGGACATGTCATCCCTTCCTGGCTATGTCCTGATCAGAGATCACTATGAACCTACCACAGGGGACATGTCATCCCTTCCCGGCTATGTCCTGATCAGAGATCACTATGAACCTACCACAGGGGACATGTCATCCCTTCCCGGCTATGTCCTGGTCAGAGATCACTATGAACTTACCATAGGGGACATGTCATCCCTTCCCGGCTATGTCCTGGTCAGAGATCACTATGAACCTACCATAGGGGACATGTCATCCCTTCCCGGCTATGTCCTGGTCAGAGATCACTATGAACCTACCATAGGGGACATGTCATCCCTTCCCGGCTATGTCCTGGTCAGAGATCACTATGAACCTACCATAGGGGACATGTCATCCCTTCCCGGCTATGTCCTGGTCAGAGATCACTATGAACCTACCATAGGGGACATGTCATCCCTTCCCGGCTATGTCCTGGTCAGAGATCACTATGAACCTACCATAGGGGACATGTCATCCCTTCCCGGCTATGTCCTGGTCAGAGATCACTATGAACCTACCATAGGGGACATGTCATCCCTTCCCGGCTATGTCCTGGTCAGAGATCACTATGAACCTACCATAGGGGACATGTCATCCCTTCCCGGCTATGTCCTGGTCAGAGATCACTATGAACTTACCATAGGGGACATGTCATCCCTTCCCGGCTATGTCCTGGTCAGAGATCACTATGAACCTACCATAGGGGACATGTCATCCCTTCCCGGCTATGTCCTGGTCAGAGATCACTATGAACCTACCATAGGGGACATGTCATCCCTTCCCGGCTATGTCCTGGTCAGAGATCACTATGAACTTACCATAGGGGACATGTCATCCCTTCCCGGCTATGTCCTGGTCAGAGATCACTATGAACCTACCATAGGGGACATGTCATCCCTTCCCGGCTATGTCCTGGTCAGAGATCACTATGAACCTACCATAGGGGACATGTCATCCCTTCCCGGCTATGTCCTGATCAGAGATCACTATGAACCTACCATAGGGGACATGTCATCCCTTCCCGGCTATGTCCTGATCAGAGATCACTATGAACCTACCATAGGGGACATGTCATCCCTTCCCGGCTATGTCCTGGTCAGAGATCACTATGAACTTACCATAGGGGACATGTCATCCCTTCCCGGCTATGTCCTGGTCAGAGATCACTATGAACCTACCATAGGGGACATGTGATCCCTTCCCGGCTATGTCCTGATCAGAGATCACTATGAACCTACCATAGGGGACATGTGATCCCTTCCCGGCTATGTCCTGGTCAGAGATCACTATGAACTTACCATAGGGGACATGTGATCCCTTCCCGGCTATGTCCTGGTCAGAGATCACTATGAACCTACCATAGGGGACATGTCATCCCTTCCCGGCTATGTCCTGGTCAGAGATCACTATGAACCTACCATAGGGGACATGTCATCCCTTCCCGGCTATGTCCTGGTCAGAGATCACTATGAACCCACCATAGGGGACATGTCATCCCTTCCCGGCTATGTCCTGGTCAGAGATCACTATGAACCCACCATAGGGGACATGTCATCCCTTCCCGGCTATGTCCTGATCAGAGATCACTATGAACCCACCATAGGGGACATGTCATCCCTTCCCGGCTATGTCCTGGTCAGAGATCACTATGAACTTACCATAGGGGACATGTCATCCCTTCCCGGCTATGTCCTGGTCAGAGATCACTATGAACCTACCATAGGGGACATGTCATCCCTTCCCGGCTATGTCCTGGTCAGAGATCACTATGAACCTACCATAGGGGACATGTCATCCCTTCCCGGCTATGTCCTGATCAGAGATCACTATGAACCTACCATAGGGGACATGTCATCCCTTCCCGGCTATGTCCTGGTCAGAGATCACTATGAACTTACCATAGGGGACATGTCATCCCTTCCCGGCTATGTCCTGGTCAGAGATCACTATGAACCTACCATAGGGGACATGTGATCCCTTCCTGGCTATGTCCTGGTCAGAGATCACTATGAACTTACCATAGGGGACATGTCATCCCTTCCCGGCTATGTCCTGGTCAGAGATCACTATGAACCTACCATAGGGGACATGTGATCCCTTCCTGGCTATGTCCTGGTCAGAGATCACTATGAACCTACCATAGGGGACATGTGATCCCTTCCCGGCTATGTCCTGGTCAGAGATCACTATGAACCTACCACAGGGGACATGTGATCCCTTCCCGGCTATGTCCTGGTCAGAGATCACTATGAACCTACCATAGGGGACATGTCATCCCTTCCTGGCTATGTCCTGGTCAGAGATCACTATGAACCTACCATAGGGGACATGTCACCCCTTCCCGGCTATGTCCTGGTCAGAGGTCACTATGAACCTACCATAGGGGACATGTCATCCCTTCCCGGCTATGTCCTGATCAGAGGTCACTATGAACCTACCATAGGGGACATGTCATCCCTTCCCGGCTATGTCCTGATCAGAGATCACTATGAACCTACCATAGGGGACATGTCATCCCTTCCTGGCTATGTCCTGGTCAGAGGTCACTATGAACCTACTATAGGGGACATGTCATCCCTTCCCGGCTATGACCTGGTCAGAGATCACTATGAACCTACCATAGGGGATATGTCATCCCTTCCCGGCTATGTCCTGATCAGAGGTCACTATGAACCTACCATAGGGGACATGTGATCCCTTCCTGTCTATGTCCTGATCAGAGATCACTATGAACCTACCATAGGGGACATGTGATCCCTTCCTGGCTATGTCCTGATCAGAGATCACTATGAACCTACCATAGGGGACATGTGATCCCTTCCTGTCTATGTCCTGGTCAGAGATCACTATGAACCTACCATAGGGGACATGTGATCCCTTCCTGTCTATGTCCTGGTCAGAGATCACTATGAACCTACCATAGGGGACATGTGATCCCTTCCTGGCTATGTCCTGGTCAGGGATCACTATGAACCTACCATAGGGGACATGTGATCCCTTCCTGTCTATGTCCTGATCAGAGGTCACTATGAACCTACCACAGGGGCCATGTCATCCCTTCCGGTCTATGTCCTGGTCAGAGATCACTATGAACCTACCATAGGGGACATGTGATCCCTTCCTGGCTATGTCCTGGTCAGAGATCACTATGAACCTACCACAGGGGACATGTCATCCCTTCCTGGCTATGTCCTGGTCAGAGATCACTATGAACCTACCATAGGGGACATGTGATCCCTTCCTGTCTATGTCCTGATCAGAGATCACTATGAACCTACCATAGGGGCCATGTCATCCATTCCCGGCTATGTCCTGATCAGAGATCACTATGAACCTACCATAGGGGACATGTGATCCCTTCCCGGCTATGTCCTGGTCAGAGGTCACTATGAACCTACCACAGGGGACGTGTCATCCCTTCCGGTCTATGTCCTGATCAGAGATCACTATGAACCTACCATAGGGGCCATGTCATCCCTTCCCGGCTATGTCCTGATCAGAGATCACTATGAACCTACCATAGGGGACATGTGATCCCTTCCCGGCTATGTCCTGATCAGAGATCACTATGAACCTACCATAGGGGACATGTCATCCCTTCCCGGCTATGTCCTGATCAGAGATCACTATGAACCTACCACAGGGGACGTGTCATCCCTTCCGGTCTATGTCCTGATCAGAGATCACTATGAACCTACTATAGGGGACATGTGATCCCTTCCTGTCTATGTCCTGATCAGAGATCACTATGAACCTACCATAGGGGCCATGTCATCCCTTCCCGGCTATGTCCTGATCAGAGATCACTATGAACCTACCATAGGGGACATGTGATCCCTTCCCGGCTATGTCCTGATCAGAGGTCACTATGAACCTACCATAGGGGACATGTCACCCCTTCCCGGCTATGTCCTGGTCAGAGGTCACTATGAACCTACTATAGGGGACATGTCATCCCTTCCCGGCTATGTCCTGGTCAGAGATCACTATGAACCTACCATAGGGGACATGTCATCCCTTCCCGGCTATGTTCTGGTCAGAGGTCACTATGAACCTACTATAGGGGACATGTCATCCCTTCCCGGCTATGTCCTGATCAGAGATCACTATGAACCTACCATAGGGGACATGTGATCCCTTCTGGCTATGTCCTGGTCAGAGATCACTATGAACCTACCATAGGGGACATGTCATCCCTTCCCGGCTATGTCCTGGTCAGAGATCACTATGAACCTACCATAGGGGACATGTCATCCCTTCCTGGCTATGTCCTGATCAGAGATCACTATGAACCTACCATAGGGGACATGTGATCCCTTCCCGGCTATGTCCTGGTCAGAGATCACTATGAACCTACCACAGGGGACATGTGATCCCTTCCCGGCTATGTCCTGATCAGAGATCACTATGAACCTACCATAGGGGACATGTGATCCCTTCCCGGCTATGTCCTGATCAGAGATCACTATGAACCTACCACAGGGGACATGTCATCCCTTCCCGGCTATGTCCTGGTCAGAGATCACTATGAACCTACCATAGGGGACATGTCATCCCTTCCCGGCTATGTCCTGGTCAGAGATCACTATGAACCTACCATAGGGGACATGTCATCCCTTCCTGGCTATGTCCTGGTCAGAGATCACTATGAACCTACCATAGGGGACATGTCATCCCTTCCTGGCTATGTCCTGGTCAGAGATCACTATGAACCTACCATAGGGGACATGTGATCCCTTCCCGGCTATGTCCTGGTCAGAGATCACTATGAACCTACCATAGGGGACATGTGATCCCTTCCCGGCTATGTCCTGATCAGAGATCACTATGAACCTACCATAGGGGACATGTGATCCCTTCCCGGCTATGTCCTGGTCAGAGATCACTATGAACCTACCACAGGGGACATGTGATCCCTTCCCGGCTATGTCCTGATCAGAGATCACTATGAACCTACCATAGGGGACATGTGATCCCTTCCCGGCTATGTCCTGATCAGAGATCACTATGAACCTACCATAGGGGACATGTGATCCCTTCCCGGCTATGTCCTGGTCAGAGATCACTATGAACCTACCATAGGGGACATGTCATCCCTTCCCGGCTATGTCCTGGTCAGAGGTCACTATGAACCTACCATAGGGGACATGTCATCCCTTCCCGGCTATGTCCTGGTCAGAGATCACTATGAACCTACCATAGGGGACATGTCATCCCTTCCCGGCTATGTCCTGGTCAGAGATCACTATGAACCTACCATAGGGGACATGTGATGTCTTCCCGGCTATGTCCTGATTAGAGATCACTATGAACCTACCATAGGGGATATGTCATCCCTTCCCGGCTATGACCTGGTCAGAGATCACTATGAACCTACCATAGGGGACATGTGATCCCTTCTGGCTATGTCCTGGTCAGAGGTCACTATGAACCTACTATAGGGGACATGTCATCCCTTCCTGGCTATGTGCTGATCAGAGATCACTATGAACCTACCATAGGGGACATGTCATCCCTTCCCGGCTATGTCCTGATCAGAGATCACTATGAACCTACCATAGGGGATATGTCATCCCTTCCCGGCTATGTCCTGATCAGAGATCACTATGAACCTACCATAGGGGACATGTGATCCCTTCTGGCTATGTCCTGGTCAGAGATCACTATGAACCTACCATAGGGGACATGTGATCCCTTCCTGGCTATGTCCTGGTCAGAGATCACTATGAACCTACCATAGGGGACATGTGATCCCTTCCCGGCTATGTCCTGGTCAGAGATCACTATGAACCTACCACAGGGGCCATGTGATCCCTTCCCGGCTATGTCCTGGTCAGAGATCACTATGAACCTACCACAGGGGACATGTGATCCCTTCCCGGCTATGTCCTGGTCAGAGATCACTATGAACCTACCATAGGGGACATGTGATCCCTTCCCGGCTATGTCCTGGTCAGAGATCACTATGAACCTACCATAGGGGACATGTGATCCCTTCCCGGCTATGTCCTGGTCAGAGATCACTATGAACCTACCACAGGGGACATGTGATCCCTTCCCGGCTATGTCCTGGTCAGAGATCACTATGAACCTACCATAGGGGACATGTGATCCCTTCCCGGCTATGTCCTGGTCAGAGATCACTATGAACCTTCCATAGGGGACATGTGATCCCTTCCTGGCTATGTCCTGGTCAGAGGTCACTATGAACCTACCATAGGGGACATGTCATCCCTTCCCGGCTATGTCCTGATCAGAGATCACTATGAACCTACCATAGGGGACATGTGATCCCTTCCCGGCTATGACCTGGTCAGAGATCACTATGAACCTACCATAGGGGATATGTCATCCCTTCCCGGCTATGTCCTGATCAGAGGTCACTATGAACCTACCATAGGGGACATGTGATCCCTTCCTGTCTATGTCCTGATCAGAGATCACTATGAACCTACCATAGGGGACATGTGATCCCTTCCTGGCTATGTCCTGATCAGAGATCACTATGAACCTACCATAGGGGATATGTCATCCCTTCCTGGCTATGTCCTGGTCAGAGATCACTATGAACCTACCATAGGGGACATGTGATCCCTTCCTGTCTATGTCCTGGTCAGAGATCACTATGAACCTACCATAGGGGACATGTGATCCCTTCCTGTCTATGTCCTGATCAGAGGTCACTATGAACCTACCATAGGGGACATGTGATCCCTTCCCGGCTATGTCCTGGTCAGAGATCACTATGAACCTACCATAGGGGACATGTGATCCCTTCCTGTCTATGTCCTGATCAGAGGTCACTATGAACCTACCATAGGGGACATGTGATCCCTTCCTGTCTATGTCCTGGTCAGAGATCACTATGAACCTACCATAGGGGACATGTGATCCCTTCCTGTCTATGTCCTGATCAGAGGTCACTATGAACCTACCATAGGGGACATGTGATCCCTTCCCGGCTATGTCCTGATCAGAGATCACTATGAACCTACCATAGGGGACATGTGATCCCTTCCTGGCTATGTCCTGGTCAGAGATCACTATGAACCTACCATAGGGGACATGTGATCCCTTCCTGTCTATGTCCTGATCAGAGGTCACTATGAACCTACCATAGGGGACATGTGATCCCTTCCCGGCTATGTCCTGATCAGAGGTCACTATGAACCTACCATAGGGGACATGTGATCCCTTCCTGGCTATGTCCTGGTCAGAGATCACTATGAACCTACCATAGGGGACATGTCATCCCTTCCTGGCTATGTCCTGGTCAGAGATCACTATGAACCTACCATAGGGGACATGTCATCCCTTCCTGGCTATGTCCTAGTCAGAGATCACTATGAACCTACCATAGGGGACATGTCATCCCTTCCCGGCTATGTCCTGGTCAGAGATCACTATGAACCTACCATAGGGGACATGTCATCCCTTCCCGGCTATGTCCTGGTCAGAGATCACTATGAACCTACCATAGGGGACATGTGATCCCTTCCTGTCTATGTCCTGGTCAGAGATCACTATGAACCTACCATAGGGGACATGTCATCCCTTCCTGGCTATGTCCTAGTCAGAGATCACTATGAACCTACCATAGGGGACATGTGATCCCTTCTGGCTATGTCCTGGTCAGAGGTCACTATGAACCTACTATAGGGGACATGTCATCCCTTCCTGGCTATGTCCTGATCAGAGATCACTATGAACCTACCACAGGGGACATGTCATCCCTTCCCGGCTATGTCCTGATCAGAGATCACTATGAACCTACCACAGGGGACATGTCATCCCTTCCCGGCTATGTCCTGGTCAGAGATCACTATGAACTTACCATAGGGGACATGTCATCCCTTCCCGGCTATGTCCTGGTCAGAGATCACTATGAACCTACCACAGGGGACATGTCATCCCTTCCCGGCTATGTCCTGGTCAGAGATCACTATGAACCTACCATAGGGGACATGTCATCCCTTCCCGGCTATGTCCTGGTCAGAGATCACTATGAACCTACCATAGGGGACATGTGATCCCTTCCTGTCTATGTCCTGGTCAGAGATCACTATGAACCTACCATAGGGGACATGTCATCCCTTCCCGGCTATGTCCTGGTCAGAGATCACTATGAACTTACCATAGGGGACATGTCATCCCTTCCCGGCTATGTCCTGGTCAGAGATCACTATGAACCTACCATAGGGGACATGTCATCCCTTCCCGGCTATGTCCTGGTCAGAGATCACTATGAACCTACCATAGGGGACATGTCATCCCTTCCCGGCTATGTCCTGGTCAGAGATCACTATGAACCTACCATAGGGGACATGTCATCCCTTCCCGGCTATGTCCTGGTCAGAGATCACTATGAACCTACCATAGGGGACATGTCATCCCTTCCCGGCTATGTCCTGGTCAGAGATCACTATGAACCTACCATAGGGGACATGTCATCCCTTCCCGGCTATGTCCTGATCAGAGATCACTATGAACCTACCATAGGGGACATGTCATCCCTTCCCGGCTATGTCCTGGTCAGAGATCACTATGAACCTACCATAGGGGACATGTGATCCCTTCCTGGCTATGTCCTGATCAGAGATCACTATGAACCTACCATAGGGGACATGTGATCCCTTCCTGGCTATGTCCTGGTCAGAGATCACTATGAACTTACCATAGGGGACATGTGATCCCTTCCCGGCTATGTCCTGGTCAGAGATCACTATGAACCTACCATAGGGGACATGTCATCCCTTCCCGGCTATGTCCTGGTCAGAGATCACTATGAACCTACCATAGGGGACATGTCATCCCTTCCCGGCTATGTCCTGGTCAGAGATCACTATGAACCTACCATAGGGGACATGTCATCCCTTCCCGGCTATGTCCTGGTCAGAGATCACTATGAACTTACCATAGGGGACATGTCATCCCTTCCCGGCTATGTCCTGGTCAGAGATCACTATGAACCTACCATAGGGGACATGTCATCCCTTCCCGGCTATGTCCTGGTCAGAGATCACTATGAACCTACCATAGGGGACATGTCATCCCTTCCCGGCTATGTCCTGGTCAGAGATCACTATGAACTTACCATAGGGGACATGTCATCCCTTCCCGGCTATGTCCTGGTCAGAGATCACTATGAACCTACCATAGGGGACATGTCATCCCTTCCCGGCTATGTCCTGGTCAGAGATCACTATGAACCTACCATAGGGGACATGTCATCCCTTCCCGGCTATGTCCTGATCAGAGATCACTATGAACCTACCATAGGGGACATGTCATCCCTTCCTGGCTATGTCCTGATCAGAGATCACTATGAACCTACCATAGGGGACATGTCATCCCTTCCCGGCTATGTCCTGGTCAGAGATCACTATGAACTTACCATAGGGGACATGTCATCCCTTCCCGGCTATGTCCTGGTCAGAGATCACTATGAACCTACCATAGGGGACATGTGATCCCTTCCTGGCTATGTCCTGATCAGAGATCACTATGAACCTACCATAGGGGACATGTGATCCCTTCCCGGCTATGTCCTGGTCAGAGATCACTATGAACTTACCATAGGGGACATGTGATCCCTTCCCGGCTATGTCCTGGTCAGAGATCACTATGAACCTACCATAGGGGACATGTCATCCCTTCCCGGCTATGTCCTGGTCAGAGATCACTATGAACCTACCATAGGGGACATGTCATCCCTTCCCGGCTATGTCCTGGTCAGAGATCACTATGAACCTACCATAGGGGACATGTCATCCCTTCCCGGCTATGTCCTGGTCAGAGATCACTATGAACCTACCATAGGGGACATGTCATCCCTTCCCGGCTATGTCCTGGTCAGAGATCACTATGAACCTACCATAGGGGACATGTCATCCCTTCCCGGCTATGTCCTGGTCAGAGATCACTATGAACTTACCATAGGGGACATGTCATCCCTTCCCGGCTATGTCCTGGTCAGAGATCACTATGAACCTACCATAGGGGACATGTCATCCCTTCCCGGCTATGTCCTGATCAGAGATCACTATGAACCTACCATAGGGGACATGTCATCCCTTCCCGGCTATGTCCTGGTCAGAGATCACTATGAACTTACCATAGGGGACATGTCATCCCTTCCCGGCTATGTCCTGGTCAGAGATCACTATGAACCTACCATAGGGGACATGTGATCCCTTCCTGGCTATGTCCTGGTCAGAGATCACTATGAACTTACCATAGGGGACATGTGATCCCTTCCCGGCTATGTCCTGATCAGAGATCACTATGAACCTACCATAGGGGACATGTGATCCCTTCCCGGCTATGTCCTGGTCAGAGATCACTATGAACCTACCACAGGGGACATGTGATCCCTTCCCGGCTATGTCCTGATCAGAGATCACTATGAACCTACCATAGGGGACATGTGATCCCTTCCCGGCTATGTCCTGATCAGAGATCACTATGAACCTACCATAGGGGACATGTGATCCCTTCCCGGCTATGTCCTGGTCAGAGATCACTATGAACCTACCATAGGGGACATGTCATCCCTTCCCGGCTATGTCCTGGTCAGAGGTCACTATGAACCTACCATAGGGGACATGTCATCCCTTCCCGGCTATGTCCTGGTCAGAGATCACTATGAACCTACCATAGGGGACATGTCATCCCTTCCCGGCTATGTCCTGGTCAGAGATCACTATGAACCTACCATAGGGGACATGTGATGTCTTCCCGGCTATGTCCTGATTAGAGATCACTATGAACCTACCATAGGGGATATGTCATCCCTTCCCGGCTATGACCTGGTCAGAGATCACTATGAACCTACCATAGGGGACATGTGATCCCTTCTGGCTATGTCCTGGTCAGAGGTCACTATGAACCTACTATAGGGGACATGTGATCCCTTCCCGGCTATGTGCTGATCAGAGATCACTATGAACCTACCATAGGGGACATGTCATCCCTTCCCGGCTATGTCCTGATCAGAGATCACTATGAACCTACCATAGGGGATATGTCATCCCTTCCCGGCTATGTCCTGATCAGAGATCACTATGAACCTACCATAGGGGACATGTGATCCCTTCTGGCTATGTCCTGGTCAGAGATCACTATGAACCTACCATAGGGGACATGTGATCCCTTCCTGGCTATGTCCTGGTCAGAGATCACTATGAACCTACCATAGGGGACATGTGATCCCTTCCCGGCTATGTCCTGGTCAGAGATCACTATGAACCTACCACAGGGGCCATGTGATCCCTTCCCGGCTATGTCCTGGTCAGAGATCACTATGAACCTACCACAGGGGACATGTGATCCCTTCCCGGCTATGTCCTGGTCAGAGATCACTATGAACCTACCATAGGGGACATGTGATCCCTTCCCGGCTATGTCCTGGTCAGAGATCACTATGAACCTACCATAGGGGACATGTGATCCCTTCCCGGCTATGTCCTGGTCAGAGATCACTATGAACCTACCACAGGGGACATGTGATCCCTTCCCGGCTATGTCCTGGTCAGAGATCACTATGAACCTACCATAGGGGACATGTGATCCCTTCCCGGCTATGTCCTGGTCAGAGATCACTATGAACCTTCCATAGGGGACATGTGATCCCTTCCTGGCTATGTCCTGGTCAGAGGTCACTATGAACCTACCATAGGGGACATGTCATCCCTTCCCGGCTATGTCCTGATCAGAGATCACTATGAACCTACCATAGGGGACATGTGATCCCTTCCCGGCTATGACCTGGTCAGAGATCACTATGAACCTACCATAGGGGATATGTCATCCCTTCCCGGCTATGTCCTGATCAGAGGTCACTATGAACCTACCATAGGGGACATGTGATCCCTTCCTGTCTATGTCCTGATCAGAGATCACTATGAACCTACCATAGGGGACATGTGATCCCTTCCTGGCTATGTCCTGATCAGAGATCACTATGAACCTACCATAGGGGATATGTCATCCCTTCCTGGCTATGTCCTGGTCAGAGATCACTATGAACCTACCATAGGGGACATGTGATCCCTTCCTGTCTATGTCCTGGTCAGAGATCACTATGAACCTACCATAGGGGACATGTGATCCCTTCCTGTCTATGTCCTGATCAGAGGTCACTATGAACCTACCATAGGGGACATGTGATCCCTTCCCGGCTATGTCCTGGTCAGAGATCACTATGAACCTACCATAGGGGACATGTGATCCCTTCCTGTCTATGTCCTGATCAGAGGTCACTATGAACCTACCATAGGGGACATGTGATCCCTTCCCGGCTATGTCCTGGTCAGAGATCACTATGAACCTACCATAGGGGACATGTGATCCCTTCCTGTCTATGTCCTGGTCAGAGATCACTATGAACCTACCATAGGGGACATGTGATCCCTTCCTGTCTATGTCCTGATCAGAGGTCACTATGAACCTACCATAGGGGACATGTGATCCCTTCCCGGCTATGTCCTGATCAGAGATCACTATGAACCTACCATAGGGGACATGTCATCCCTTCCTGGCTATGTCCTGGTCAGAGATCACTATGAACCTACCATAGGGGACATGTCATCCCTTCCTGGCTATGTCCTAGTCAGAGATCACTATGAACCTACCATAGGGGACATGTCATCCCTTCCCGGCTATGTCCTGGTCAGAGATCACTATGAACCTACCATAGGGGACATGTCATCCCTTCCCGGCTATGTCCTGGTCAGAGATCACTATGAACCTACCATAGGGGACATGTGATCCCTTCCTGTCTATGTCCTGGTCAGAGATCACTATGAACCTACCATAGGGGACATGTCATCCCTTCCTGGCTATGTCCTAGTCAGAGATCACTATGAACCTACCATAGGGGACATGTGATCCCTTCTGGCTATGTCCTGGTCAGAGGTCACTATGAACCTACTATAGGGGACATGTCATCCCTTCCTGGCTATGTCCTGATCAGAGATCACTATGAACCTACCACAGGGGACATGTCATCCCTTCCCGGCTATGTCCTGATCAGAGATCACTATGAACCTACCACAGGGGACATGTCATCCCTTCCCGGCTATGTCCTGGTCAGAGATCACTATGAACTTACCATAGGGGACATGTCATCCCTTCCCGGCTATGTCCTGGTCAGAGATCACTATGAACCTACCACAGGGGACATGTCATCCCTTCCCGGCTATGTCCTGGTCAGAGATCACTATGAACCTACCATAGGGGACATGTCATCCCTTCCCGGCTATGTCCTGGTCAGAGATCACTATGAACCTACCATAGGGGACATGTGATCCCTTCCCGTCTATGTCCTGGTCAGAGATCACTATGAACCTACCATAGGGGACATGTCATCCCTTCCCGGCTATGTCCTGGTCAGAGATCACTATGAACTTACCATAGGGGACATGTCATCCCTTCCCGGCTATGTCCTGGTCAGAGATCACTATGAACCTACCATAGGGGACATGTCATCCCTTCCCGGCTATGTCCTGGTCAGAGATCACTATGAACCTACCATAGGGGACATGTCATCCCTTCCCGGCTATGTCCTGGTCAGAGATCACTATGAACCTACCATAGGGGACATGTCATCCCTTCCCGGCTATGTCCTGGTCAGAGATCACTATGAACCTACCATAGGGGACATGTCATCCCTTCCCGGCTATGTCCTGATCAGAGATCACTATGAACCTACCATAGGGGACATGTCATCCCTTCCCGGCTATGTCCTGGTCAGAGATCACTATGAACCTACCATAGGGGACATGTGATCCCTTCCTGGCTATGTCCTGATCAGAGATCACTATGAACCTACCATAGGGGACATGTGATCCCTTCCTGGCTATGTCCTGGTCAGAGATCACTATGAACTTACCATAGGGGACATGTGATCCCTTCCCGGCTATGTCCTGGTCAGAGATCACTATGAACCTACCATAGGGGACATGTCATCCCTTCCCGGCTATGTCCTGGTCAGAGATCACTATGAACCTACCATAGGGGACATGTCATCCCTTCCCGGCTATGTCCTGGTCAGAGATCACTATGAACCTACCATAGGGGACATGTCATCCCTTCCCGGCTATGTCCTGGTCAGAGATCACTATGAACCTACCATAGGGGACATGTCATCCCTTCCCGGCTATGTCCTGGTCAGAGATCACTATGAACTTACCATAGGGGACATGTCATCCCTTCCCGGCTATGTCCTGGTCAGAGATCACTATGAACCTACCATAGGGGACATGTCATCCCTTCCCGGCTATGTCCTGGTCAGAGATCACTATGAACCTACCATAGGGGACATGTCATCCCTTCCCGGCTATGTCCTGGTCAGAGATCACTATGAACTTACCATAGGGGACATGTCATCCCTTCCCGGCTATGTCCTGGTCAGAGATCACTATGAACCTACCATAGGGGACATGTCATCCCTTCCCGGCTATGTCCTGGTCAGAGATCACTATGAACCTACCATAGGGGACATGTCATCCCTTCCCGGCTATGTCCTGATCAGAGATCACTATGAACCTACCATAGGGGACATGTCATCCCTTCCTGGCTATGTCCTGATCAGAGATCACTATGAACCTACCATAGGGGACATGTCATCCCTTCCCGGCTATGTCCTGGTCAGAGATCACTATGAACTTACCATAGGGGACATGTCATCCCTTCCCGGCTATGTCCTGGTCAGAGATCACTATGAACCTACCATAGGGGACATGTGATCCCTTCCTGGCTATGTCCTGATCAGAGATCACTATGAACCTACCATAGGGGACATGTGATCCCTTCCCGGCTATGTCCTGGTCAGAGATCACTATGAACTTACCATAGGGGACATGTGATCCCTTCCCGGCTATGTCCTGGTCAGAGATCACTATGAACCTACCATAGGGGACATGTCATCCCTTCCCGGCTATGTCCTGGTCAGAGATCACTATGAACCTACCATAGGGGACATGTCATCCCTTCCCGGCTATGTCCTGGTCAGAGATCACTATGAACCTACCATAGGGGACATGTCATCCCTTCCCGGCTATGTCCTGGTCAGAGATCACTATGAACCTACCATAGGGGACATGTCATCCCTTCCCGGCTATGTCCTGGTCAGAGATCACTATGAACCTACCATAGGGGACATGTCATCCCTTCCCGGCTATGTCCTGGTCAGAGATCACTATGAACTTACCATAGGGGACATGTCATCCCTTCCCGGCTATGTCCTGGTCAGAGATCACTATGAACCTACCATAGGGGACATGTCATCCCTTCCCGGCTATGTCCTGGTCAGAGATCACTATGAACCTACCATAGGGGACATGTCATCCCTTCCCGGCTATGTCCTGATCAGAGATCACTATGAACCTACCATAGGGGACATGTCATCCCTTCCCGGCTATGTCCTGGTCAGAGATCACTATGAACTTACCATAGGGGACATGTCATCCCTTCCCGGCTATGTCCTGGTCAGAGATCACTATGAACCTACCATAGGGGACATGTGATCCCTTCCTGGCTATGTCCTGGTCAGAGATCACTATGAACTTACCATAGGGGACATGTGATCCCTTCCTGGCTATGTCCTGATCAGAGATCACTATGAACTTACCATAGGAGTCATGTGATCATCAGATTGATGAAATCATTCATTTACAAAATATATCAAAATAAAAAAGATTTTTAAAAAATGATCCAATGTAAAAATTGTATCAGATTTACCAAATCCAGACAATATAAGGAGATGATCCCTCCACTTTGATGTCGGCTTTCAGTATAGTGACTGTTATTCTCGACTCCCTGCTAAAAATAATTGCCATATTGTTTAACAGCGGGTAAAATAAGTATAGAACCCGTCACCATTTCTCTAGGTCAATCTATTGGTAAAGGTGATATTGACATGAAATGTTCCCCACATGTCGGTAACAATCCATCCAATCCATACATACAAAGACACCAAAACAA
The DNA here is from genome assembly GCA_037952835.1 of Lithobates septentrionalis. Classification (NCBI taxonomy): domain Eukaryota; kingdom Metazoa; phylum Chordata; class Amphibia; order Anura; family Ranidae; genus Lithobates; species Lithobates septentrionalis. The sequence goes on along the minus strand of JBBDGP010006016.1, from coordinate 27,403 downwards.
ATCCGTTCAGAAATGAAGTTCTGTGTAATAAAATGGAAGGACGCAGAAAAAGTATTGAACCCCCTAACTGAAATATTTATTAGTATTTAATACTTGGTACAGAATTCTTTGCTGGTAATGACACCTTCAAGAGGAACTGCAGTCTGCTCACATCATTTCTAATAAAGACATCTTTGCCATTCTGAAGCTTCCCTCCAACCACTTTGCATATTATTTTATATATACTGGGATTCTGTACTTGGCAAATATGCTGCAGAAATTTCCCTCCACTTAGTCTGACTGCAAGCATTTTAACTGTGGGCAGCTGAAGCTGCAGCCTGTTCACTTCCTGGATTAACACAGAGGCACACCTCCAGCTCTGCAGCTCTCATTGGCCCACTTTTGACTCATCCCCCCCTCCCTTTCGGGCAAACTCTCAGAAGAGTTGGAGAGAGAGAGCTGTGCATGATGTCATAAGCGTAGGCTAATGATCAGACAGGAAACAGGAAGTGGGCTGTATAAGGGATTTACTGGCAGAAAAAAAATGTTTTACTATCCAAAGATAAAACAAAAACAAGGGCAGAAGATTTAATAGATGGAAAGATGAAAAAACAACCGAAGGTCCGCTTTTAGGACACAGGGTCTTGTATGGAGGAACTAGTCGCATTGCTCAGGTGTGATTTTGGTCTTCAGATCTTGAAGGTTCTGTGGGCCTATTCTATGAACTCTGATCTTTAGTTCCTTCCATAGATTTTCTATTGGATACAAGTCATGTGATTGGCTGGGCCATTCTAGCAGCTTTATTTTCTTTCTCCTTGGCTTTGTGTTTGGGATCATTGTCCTCCTGAGATGTCCACCTGGGATGTCCTCCTGGGATGTCCTTCTGAGATGTCCTCCTGAGATGTCCTCCTGGGATGTCCTTCTGAGATTTCCTCCTGAGATGTCCACCTGGGATGTCCACCTGGGATGTCCTCCTGAGATGTCCTCCTGAGATGTCCACCTGGGATGTCCCCCTGAGATGTCCTCCTGGGATGTCCACCTGGGATGTCCACCTGGGATGTCCTCCTGAGATGTCCACCTGGGATGTCCTCCTGAGATGTCCTCCTGAGATGTCCTCCTGAGATGTCCACCTGGGATGTCCCCCTGAGATGTCCTCCTGAGATGTCCTCCTGAGATGTCCACCTGGGATGTCCACCTGGGATGTCCTCCTGAGATGTCCTCCTGAGATGTCCTCCTGAGATGTCCTCCTGGGATGTCCTCCTGAGATGTCCTCCTGGGATGTCCTCCTGAGATGTCCTCCTGAGATGTCCACCTGGGATGTCCTCCTGAGATGTCCTCCTGGGATGTCCTCCTGAGATGTCCTCCTGGGATGTCCTCCTGAGATGTCCTCCTGAGATGTCCGACCTAGTTTCATCTTCATCATCCTGGTATATGGCAGCAGATTTTTATCACCATTCATCCTTCCTTCAATAATATGAAGTTTGCTGAAAAACAGCCCCACCCACACCATGATGTTCCCGCCTCCAAACCTCACCAGAGCTGTTTTTAAGGCAGGGCAAAAGGGGCAGCTGCCCTGGGCCCTGTCATTGTTGTGGGGCCCTAAGCAGCTGCCCCATACTTGGCAACTATCCCAGTTTAGATTCCCTCGTCCCTTGAGGTTTTAGTCCCATGCTGTGTCCTGATATCTCAGCGTGAAGTTCTGTTACTAATGCTGCCCAGCTCTGCCCTATTGTTGTGTACAGATGACTCACCTGCTGACCCTGAAAGTCCTGCCTACAACTGTGGTCATTAAGCCTAACATCAGCCTGTTCAGCAAAGGTAAGCAAATTAGTGGGGGGTGGGGTGTGCAGAGGTAGGCAGAGGTAGGCAGAGAAGGAATTACAGTTAAAGTTTGCTGCACAACATTTAGACAAGCCTGTGAAATACGGGGAGAATATAGTCAGCTCAGAGAAGACCAAAATGGAACTCTTTGGATGCCATAATACACTCCATGTTTGGAGGTCACATCACCCCAAAAACACCCCCCCCCCCATACCAACAGTGAGGTTTGGGGTGCACAGGGGAGCAAGGAGGGGATGTATGGAGGTAAGGAAGGTGGGTGCAAAGATGAGCAGAGGAGCCAGGTAAGGTTAAAGGGGAGGGGGAGTGGAGAGGATGGGGGTGGTTTGCTGTGTATCTGCTAAAGGGCGGCACGTTTCTGTGGTGTCAGGAAAGCGATTTTTCATGCTTTCCCAACACACACAAATGTGAACGCAGCCTAAATGTCTCATGTTACATTGGTGGTCAGTGTAAATCTTCTCATTACATTGGTGGTCAGTGTAAATCTTCTCATTACATTGATGGTCAGTGTAAATCTTCTCATTACATTGGTGGTCAGTGTAAATCTTCTCATTACATTGGTGGTCAGTGTAAATCTTCTCATTACATTGATGGTCAGTGTAAATCTTCTCATTACATTGGTGGTCAGTGTAAATCTTCTCATTACATTGATGGTCAGTGTAAATCTTCTCATTACATTGGTGGTCAGTGTAAATCTTCTCATTACATTGGTGGTCAGTGTAAATCTTCTCATTACATTGGTGGTCAGTGTAAATCTTCTCATTACATTGGTGGTCAGTGTAAATCTTCTCATTACATTGGTGGTCAGTGTAAATCTTCTCATTACATTGGTGCTTGGTGTACAATCCTTTCATTCACACTAGTGGCCAGTGTGAATGTCCCCCTTACATTGGCGGTCAGTATAAATCCCTCCTTAGATTGGTGGTTTCTGTGAATGCTTCTATTACATTGGTGGTTAGTGTAAATCCCTATTACATTAGTGGTCAGTGTAAATCCCTATTACATTGGTGGCCAGTGTTGAAACTCCTCTTTATATTGGTAGTCAGGATAAAAAAAAAAAATCAGCATTGCCATTGATCACACCCTCCCCTCCCCCCAGCACTGCCACTGAGCACAGACGTCCTAGGATCCCTAGGATTTTTCTGTCTATTAATGGGCCCCCTCTCACCTCCCCAGTCCATGGTGTGCAGGCAGTGAGGAAATGATGCGCTGTAACCTATAGCAACCAATCAGTGAGCAGTATTGATGTACCGTAAGCTCTAGCAACCAATACACAAGCAGAAATGATGTGCTGTAACCTTTAGCAACCAGTCAGTGGGTGGTAATGATACACTGTAACCTCTGGCAACCAATCGCAATCTGATCTGATTCAGTAAACTGATTTTGAGTCTAGCTGCTTTTTATTGTATGTCTCAAAGCAGGTGGAGAGCAAAACTGCATGGAGGGGGGGGGGGGGGGTTTTGCTCAGGGTCCAATCAATATTAAAGATGGCCCTGAACCTCACTGTTGGTATGGGGGGTGTTTTTGGGGTGATGTGACCTCCAAACATGGAGTGTATTATGGCATCCATACAGTTCCATTTTGGTCTTCTCTAAGCTGACTATATTCTCCCCGTATTTCACAGGTTTGTCTAAATGTTGTGCAGCAAACTTTAACCGAGCTTCACCAAGCTTTATCTTCAGCAATGGAGTGTTGTGTGGTGAGCGGGCATACAGGCCATGGCGGGTGAGGGCATTACTTATTGTGTACCTGATAATTGCAGGTCTTTCTGAAGCTCTCCATTTCTGATAATTATTTTCACTCCTCTGTCAGAAATCTTGCGAGGAGCACCTGGCCAGCTTATGGTGAAATGATGTTCTTTCCACTTCCGGATTATGGCCCCAACAGTGCTCACTGGAACAGTCAGAAGTTTAGAAATCCTTCTGTAACCAATGCCATCTGTATGTTTTGCAACAATAAGGTTGTGAAGATCTTGAGAGAGCTCTTTGCTTTTACCCATCATGAGATGTTTGTTGTGTGACACCTTGGTAATGAGACACCTTATTATAGGCCATCAGGTGAGACTGAACCGGCTGACATTAAAGGAGAAGTCCAGCCAAAGCTCGTTTGGCTGGACTTCTCCTATGGATCACGGGAGTGCAGTTCTTTTTGCAGTAGAGAGCTGGCTAAAGTCCGCTCTCTGCTGACGTCACGGGTATATCAGTCCCGGCACCGCGTCATCCCGACAATGGAAGTCTGGATCTGCCAGTTGCCTGGACTGACCCCTATCTCAGCCTTTAAGTGAGCCGCTGAGAGCCTGAGACGTCCGGCTCCGCCCCTCCACAGCTCAGCGCTCCAATGAGCACGGAGGGAGATGAGCGGAGAGCTGTGACTGACAGTCTGCAGCTCTCTGCTCACAGAGCTGTGAAAACCGAGTGATCGGCGATGTTCGATCGCTTAGTTTTCAGTGCAGAGGCGCTGGGGGACAGATACAGCATCCACCTAGGTAAGTATGATTCTGAAAAAAAAAAAAAAAAATACCTTTACTTCTCTTATAATTTGCACAGACAAGGGGCGGTATTGCGTTCTAATTACTGATAGATTTTAGCCGGTGTCTTGGCTTTTCCAAGCCTTTTTGCAGCTCCCTTTCTTCATGTGTTCAATACTTTTTCTGTGTCCTTCCATTTTATTACACAGAACTTCATTTCTGAATGGATTTGTTTCGGTGTCTTTGTATGGATGGATTGGATGGATTGTTACCGACATGTGGGGAACATTTCATGTCAATATCACCTTTACCATTAGATTTACCTAGAGAAATGGTGACGGGTTCAATACTTATTTTACCCGCTGTATATGCACTTTATTCCCAAAAGTATTGGGACGCCGGCCTTTACACGCATGAACTTTAACGGTCTCCCAGTCTTAGTCCGGAGGGTTCAATAATGAGTTGGCTCCGCCCTTTGCAGCTATAACAGCTTCACCTCTTCTGGGAAGGCTCAAACAGCCAAAACATTCCCATAGACCTTGTGGACGGCCTTCCCAGAAGACCAGTCCATGTCCATTCACTGCTACAGGGCGGCCGCTCTACGCAGCATCACATTTATATATATATATATATATATACGTGATTCTGCACTTCCAGGTAGGGGGGCGATCGGTCACAGCACAAGCTGATCAGCAAGTGCCACTGTTCTGACAAAATACGCAACTCGGCAGAATCTCGCACCACGCCACTTCCCGTTTTCTTTAAACCATGATTAATTGGAGATTTTGAAGATGTCATTTCACCTTTTTTTAAGGAACAGGTGTTTGGACGCAACCGAATACAGTCCGGTGCACGCTATTAAGGGCGGAGATTGTTACTCCGCTCCAACACTGACCAGCAAAATGGCCACCTCTGAGGCGGCAACAACTTTGTCCTCATTGGTCGCTGTGCTGTGAAAACACCCAAACGTTTCTTTACCGGACTGCATTCGGTTGCCGCTGTTGTGTCCAAACACGAATTAATCGAAATCCGCAATTGCTGTAGGTTTAAAGAAACCGGAAGTGACGTGGTTCGATTTTCTGTCTTGTTGCGTATTTTGTCAGGACACCGGCCATTGGTAGACCAATGGATGTCCGCCTGCCAGGAGCAGCTGGTCCATAAGGGGCGCACCCCTAGTTTGCTTGCGGGGAGCAGGACTGAGCTTTTTCTTCCAAGCCACATGATTAGAGCCTGAGGCTCTAATTGGCTTGAAAAAGGTTGGGCTAACCCACCCTGTCAGGACCTGGGATCTCTCCTGTGTCTAGCATTGATCCTTCTTGCTGAGCCAATTGGAATGCTGGACAGCTCCCTGCCTGATCCATTGGAAAACCCTGCCTTGTGTCTTGATTACTGTTGAACCTTGAACACCTTGCTCCTCCCATTCCTATATAAGCCTTGCCCCTGCACTTCCTGTCCCTAGATTATTGTGGTCTGATCCTGCTTACTATTTGAGCTACTTCTATTGCTATTTGGAAACTACTTTGGCTTGTGACCCCCGACTACGAAACTCTTCTCCTACATAGACCTTGGCTTGTGACCCCCGACTACGAAACTCTCCCCCTGCATCGACCTTGGCTTGTGACCCCGACTACGAAACTCTCCTCCTACATCGATCTTGACTTGTGACCCCCGACTACGAAACTCTCCCCCTGCATCGACCTTGGCTTGTGACCCCGACTACAAAACTCTCCTCCTTCAACGACCTTGGCTTGTGACCCCGACTATGAAACTCTCCTCCTACATCGACCTTGGCTTGTGACCCCCGACTACAAAACTCTCCCCCTGCATTGACCTTGGCTTGTGACCCCGACTACGAAACTCTCCTCCTACATCGACCTTGGATTTTGACCCCGATTATGAAACTCTCCTCCTTCAACGACCTTGGCTTGTGACCCCGACTACGAAACTCTCCTCCTACATCGACCTTGGCTTGTGACCCCCGACTACAAAACTCTCCTCCTTCAATGACCTTGGCTTGTGACCCCGACTACGAAACTCTCCTCCATCAATGACCTTGGCTTGTGACCCCGACTACGAAACTCTCCTCCTTCAACGACCTTGGCTTGTGACCCCCGACTACAAAACTCTCCCCCTGCATTGACCTTGGCTTGTGACCCCGACTATGAAACTCTCCCCCTGCATTGACCTTGGCTTGTGACCCCCGACTACGAAACTGTCCTCCTGCATCGACCTTGGCTTGTGACCCCGACTACGAAACTCTCCTCCTTCAATGACCTTGGCTTGTGACCCCGACTACAAAACTCTCCTCCTGCATCGACCTTGGCTTGTGACCCCGACTACGAAACTCTCCTCCTACATTGACCTTGGCTTGTGACCCCGACTACGAAACTCTCCTCCTTCAATGACCTTGGCTTGTGACCCCGACTATGAAACTCTCCTCCTACATCGACCTTGGCTTGTGACCCCGACTACGAAACTCTCCTCCTTCATCGACCTTGGCTTGTGACCCCGACTACGAAACTCTCCTCCTACATCGACCTTGGCTTGTGACCCCCGACTACAAAACTCTCCCCCTGCATTGACTTTGGCTTGTGACCCCGACTACGAAACTCTCCTCCTACATCAACTTTGGCTTGTGACCCCGACTACAAAACTCTCCTCCTTCAACGACCTTGGCTTGTGACCCCGACTATGAAACTCTCCTCCTACATCAACCTTGGCTTGTGACCCCCGACTACAAAACTCTCCCCCTGCATTGACCTTGGCTTGTGACCCCGACTACGAAACTCTCCTCCTACATCGACCTTGGATTTTGACCCCGATTATGAAACTCTCCTCCTGCATCGACCTTGGCTTGTGACCCCAACTACGAAACTCTCCTCCTTCAACGACCTTGGCTTGTGACCCCGACTACGAAACTCTCCTCCTTCAACGACTTTGGCTTGTGACCCCGACTACGAAACTCTCCTCCTTCAACGACCTTGGCTTGTGACCCCGACTACGAAACTCTCCTCCTTCAACGACCTTGGCTTGTGACCTCCAACTACAAAACTCTCCTCCTGCATCGACCTTGGCTTGTGACCCCGACTACAAAACTCTCCTCCTTCAACGACCTTGGCTTGTGACCCCGACTATGAAACTCTCCTCCTATATGGACCTTGGCTTGTGACCTCGATTACGAAACTCTCCTCCTACATCGACCTTGGCTTGTGACCCCGACTACGAAACTCTCCTCCTTCAACGACCTTGGCTTGTGACCCCGACTATGAAACTCTCCTCCTATATGGACCTTGGCTTGTGACCTCGACTATGAAACTCTTTCCTGCACCGACCTTGGCTTGTGACCCCAACACTGATCACGGATCTAGCTATTCAGACTTTCCTATCTCTTGCAGACTTGAGAACTGAGCTTGTCTGACGTTGTCAGCCATTGGTCTTCACTCATTACAGGTATTCTCCTAACACACCCACTTGTGACACTAGTGAATCAATATTTGCTATTGTCTACCGACTTCTCCTGTTTGTACTTCTCCTCCTCCTGTCTCACCTCCAGGGGAGTCTGGAACTTAGCAGTAAGGGAAGCCCACTCTCCATTGGCCTCCAGCTCTTTGGTACCTGATAACAACCTACCTGCCAAGTTCCTTCAACAACTGTGTGCAAGTCCTTATACTGGATATATATATATATATTTATATTTATATACAAGGTATTGTTTTTTCAAGGCCAATGAAATAGGAAATTAAGATATTTAGGGTCTGATAAAGATTGAGGGAGTTCTGATTGAAACCATAAATTCATTCAATTCTTTGTGGGGTAGTTTTTCCTCCAACAACCCCGGAAACGAATTTACGAAGGAGGGAGCATATTTTACTTCCATTGCTATCCCCAATATGCACTATGTATTCAATACGCGTCTAAAAGATGTCTAAAGCTTGCATTCCAAAACCAACTGTAGTAGCTGAAGAGTGAGGTGTTGCTGGTCTCCATACTAATAGGTAGGGATGAGCCGAACACCCCCCCCCCCCCCCCCCCCGCTTCGGTTCGCATCAGAACATTCAAACGGACTGAAAGTTTGCGCAAACTTTCGAACCCTGTTAAAGTCTATGGGATTCGAACGTGAGAAATCAAAAGTACGAATTTTAAAGGCTTATATGCAAGTTATTGTCCTAAAAGTGTTTGGGGACCTGGGTCCTGCCCCAGGGGACATGGATCAATGCAAAAAAAGTTTTAAAAATGGCCGTTTTTTCGGGAGCAGTGATTTTAATAATGCTTAAAGTGAAAAAATAAAAGTGAAATATTCCTTTAAATATCGTGCCTGGGGGGTGTCTATAGTATGCCTGTAAAGGGGCGCATGTTTCCCATGTTTAGAACAGTCCCTGCACCAAATGTCATTTCTAAAGGAATAACAGTAATTTAAAACTGCTTGCAGCTTTAATGTAATGTCGGGTCCTGGCAATATGGATGAAAATCATTGAGACAAATGGCATGGGTACCCCCCAGTCCATTACCAGCCCCTTTGGGTCTTGTATGGATATTAAGGGGAACCCCGCACCCAAATAAAAAAAGGAAAGGTGTGGGGCCACCAGGCCCTATATACTCTGAACAGCAGTATACAGGCGGTGCAAACAAGACAGGGACTGTAGGTTTGTTGTTAAGTAGAATCTCTTTGTATTTTGAACTGGTACATTTTTAAAGTGTAGCTCCAGCCAAAAAAATCTATTTTTAACCTTTTTGGAAAACCTAGGGAAGGGTTATCACCCCTGTGACATTTGTTTTGCTGTCTGTGCTCCTTTTCAGAAGATTTCACCTTACTTTCTGTCCCAATGACAAATGTTTTTTGAAAATTTGGGGGTTTTAGTGAAACAAGGAACTCTTACAGGAGAGAATTTCCCTTCCTAGGGGTAGATTTCATCTCACTTCCTGTTGTCTCCTTCCGTTTGCAAGTAGGAGTCGTTTGTAAGTTGGATGTTTGAAAGTAGGGTCCTGCCCTATATACTCAGCAGAAATTTGGGCCTTAGGTGTTGCTGTGGCCACAACACTGTAAGCCCTCACAGGGCCCTGCTGTGAAATATTAGATCAAGAATTGTATTTACACGCCCCTGTTAAACAGGGGCTGAAAAATTGTGCCTTAGGCACTGGTGGTGGCGCCCAGAACCAAAAATGTTCTTACAAGCTATCAGCGTGATGATTGAGGAGGAAGAGGATAATTACTCAGGGATAGTCACTCAGCATCAGCATAGGCAGTCTTTGAAGGGATCTCACATTAAAAAAAAATTATTCGGTTACATCAGCATCAGGTGCTTGGTAGCTGGTGGTGATCCAAGACTGATTCATTTTTATGAAGGTCAGTCGATCGACCGAGTCGGTGGACAGACGCACCCTGTGATCGGTTACCACGCCTCCAGCAGCACTGAATGTGCGTTTTGAAAGAACGCTGGATGCAGGACAGGCCAGTAGCTCAATTGCATACTGTGCAAGCTCTGGCCAGTGATCCATCCTCAAGACCCAGTAACCCAGAGGATTTTCGGTGGGAAAGGTGTCCAAGTCTGATCTTGCCCCTAGGTATTCCTGCACCATGTAAAACAGACGCTGGCGATGGTTGCTGGAACCGATCATACCTTGGGGCTGCGGACCCAAAAATTGTCTGAACGCATCGGTCAGACGGCCACCTTCTCCACCGCTCCTTCTTTGACTGACCGAAGCCTCAGCAACACGTTGTCCAGAAACAGGAGTTTGTAACCTCCCAGTCTCTGGGAACGCGTTGCACAGACCTTTCTGCAAGGCCTCCCGAAGATGTTTCATCCTCTGCTCCCTCTGCGATGGCAAGATAAGGTCCGCAACCTTACCCTTGTAACGTGGATCAAGGAGGGTTGCCAGCCAGTATTGGTCCTTCTCCTTGATACCACGAATACGAGGATCCTTACGCAGGCTTTGCAGGATCAGGGAGGCCATGCAGCGTAGGTTTGCTAAGGCATTCGGTCCGGAGTCCTCTGGGTCACTAAGGACGACATGGTCCGCAGCCACCTCCTCCCAGCCACGTACAAGTCCATGGGTTTCTTTGGACTGTAAATGATCCCTTGAAGACTGCTGCTGATGCTGAGTGCCAGGCTCCACCTCCATACTGACACAATCCTCCTCCTCCTCTTCCTGTGTGATCGGCGGGCACGCAGGAACACTGGATAAAGGGGGCCTTGAGAGCTAAGGAAGTCCTCCTCTTCCTGCCTCTGTTCTACCTCAAGAGCCCTGTCCATTATTCCACGCAGCGTGTGCTCCAACAGGTAGACAAGAGAGACAGTGTCACTGATGCATGCACTGTCACTGCTCACCATCCTCGTGGCCTCCTCAAATGGTGACAGGACAGTGCATGCATCCCTGATCATGGCCCACTGGCATGGGGAAAAAAAAAACAAGCTCCCCTGACCCTGTCCTGGTGCCATAGTCACACAGGTACTCATTGATGGCCCTCTGCTGTGTGTGGCCTGCAGTAGCTGCACAAAGCTGGGATATATATATCTATATATATAGATATATATATATAGATATATATATCTATATATATATATACTAATACTGCAGCTAGCAGAATCAACTGCCTGCCTGTAGTATTATTAGTATGAGAACAACAGAAATTGTCTTCAGGTAGCTTTAGGTGCAACTGTGCAGAGGACGCACTACACTAACTGTAAATACTGTAAAAAAACCGGCCTGCCTGTCAGTAGGAAGAGAATAACAGGAACAAATCTAGCTAAACTGAATACAGTGTGTATATATATATATATATATATATATATATATACACACACACACAACACCTAGGATGCATATATATATACACACACACACAATACACTGTAAGTGCAGCTAACTGAGCCCCGGTTCACACTGAGGCAGCGCGACTGCCTCAGGCGACCTGGACACGACAGGGGCGGCGATTTGCAAAACGACTTCTATATAGAAGTCTATGCAAGTCGCCTCAGGTCGCCCCCAAAGTAGTACAGGAACCTTTTTCTGAATCGGAGCGACTTGCGTCGCTCCTATTAGAACGGTTTCATAGTACAGAACGGGAGGCGACTTGTCAGGCGGCTAGGTCACCTGACTAGTCGCCCCTGTGTGAACCGGCAGTAACTCGCCTGCCTACTCTATCTAACTTAAATCAAATGACACTGTCTCTCTCTCTCTCCGCAGCAACACACTACACAAGGCCGCCACGCAGGCAGCCTTATATAGTGTGGGGCGTGTACTAAACCCCCTGAGCCATAATTGGCCAAAGCCACCCTGGCTTTGGCAAATTATGGCTCTCTGTACAGACGGCGCTGTGATTGGCCAAGCATGCGGGTCATAGTGCATGCTTGGCCAATCATCAGCCAGCAATGCACTGCGATGCCGCAGTGAATTACGGGCCGTGACGCGCCACACGAATTTGGCGCGAACGGCCCATAACGTTCGCAATTCGACGAACGGTCGAACAGGCGATGTTCGAGTCGAACATGGGTTCGACTCAAACTCAAAGCTCATCCCTACCCCTAAGTGAAAATGTCCAAATTGGGCCCAAAGTGTCAATATTTTGTGTGGCCCCCATTATTTTCCAGCACTGCCTTAACCCTCTTGGGCATGGAGGTCACCAGAGCTTCACAGGTTGTCACTGGAGTCCTCTTCCCCTCCTCCATGATGACATCACAGAGCTGGTGGATGTTAGAGACCTTGCCCTCCTCCACCTTCCGTTTGAGGATGTCCCACAGATGGTCAATAGGGTTTAGGTCTGGAGACATGCTTGGCCAGTCCATCACCTTTACCCTCAGCTTCTTTAGCAAGGCAGTGGTGGTCTTGGAGGTGTGTTTGGGGTGGTTATCATGTTGGAATACTGCCCTGCGGTCCAGTCTCTGAAGGGAGGGGATCATGCTCTGCTTCAGTAGGTCACAGTACATGTTGGCATTCATGGTTCCCTCAATGATCTGTAGCCCCCCAGTGCCGGCAGCACTCATGCAGCCCCAGACCATGACACTCCCACCACCATGCTTGACTGTAGACAAGACACACTTGTCTTTGTCCTCCTCACCTGGTTGCCCCCACACACGCTTCTCACCATCTGAACCAAATACGTTTATCTTGGTCTCATCAGACCACAGGACATGGTTCCAGTAATCCATCTCCTTAGTCTGCTTGTCTTCAGCAAACTGTTTGTGGTCTTTCTTGTACATCATCTTTAGAAGAGGCTTCCTTCTGGGATGACAGCCATGCAGACCAATTTGATGCAGTGTGCGGCGTATGGTCTGAGCACTGACAGGCTGACCCCCCACCCCCTACAACCTCTGCAGCAATGCTGGCAGCACTCATACGTCTATTTCCCAAAGACAACCTCTGGATATGACGCTGATCACGTGACCTCAACTTCTTTGGTGGACCATGGCGAGGCCTGTTCTGAGGGGAACCTGTCCTGTTATACCGCTGTATGGTCTTGGCCACCGTGCTGCAGCTCAGTTTCAGGGTCTTGGCAATCTTCTTATAGCCTAGGCCATCTTTATGTAGAGCAACAATTCTTTTCTTCAGATCCTCAGAGAGTTCTTTGCCATGAGGTGCCATGTTGTACTTCCAGTGACCAGTATGAGAGAGTGAGAGCGATAACACCAAATTTAACACACCTGCTCCCCATTCACACCTGAGACCTTGTAACACTAACGAGTCACATGACACCGGGGAGGGAAAATGGCTAATTGGGCCCAATTTGGAGATTTTCACTTAGGGGTGTACTGACTTTTGTTGCCAGCGGTTTAGACATTAATGGCTGTGTGTTGAGTTATTTTGAGGGGACAGCAAATTTACACTGTTATACAAGCTGTACACTCACTACTTTACATTGTAGACAAGTGTCATTTCTTCAGTGTTGTCACATGAAAAGATAGAAGAAAAGATTTACACACATGTCACTGAGGGGTGTACTTACTTTTGTCAGACATACAAATGTTTATGTACTTTGTATCTCTCTTTGGTGTGGATGGAATGGGAGGATCACCTGAATGTCTCATTTCCTCACTAATGATCCTCTCACTGCTTTCCACACCGAGATCTCTTCAGATCAGGGTCACACGGCGGCAGAGGGGGGGGGCGACAACAACTAAGCGCCCCTAATCCGCATTCCCTGCCCTGCGATTGGTCGGTACCAGGGGGTGACAGGGCCTCTTTATAGATTGATGATATGGGTGTGTGTCAGGCTGGGATCACACGGGTGCCATGTTAGACACGGCATGTGATTGGCACCCACCCCCGCAGATCACATGCGATGCGGATTCAGACATACAGATTATAAGGCTGAATTCACAATCACACCATAAAGGGGCGGGACCTTCTCTCTTTGATCTGCACTGGAATCGGATCGTATTTGGTGTTCATTCATACAATCTGATTCCGGCACCATTTGATGGTTCGCTCCGCGATATGCGACCCGCTCTGGGGGTGTCATTAAATTGGTTGTGAACCCACAAAGCCCCCCATCCTCCCTGATTATGTAAAGTGTCTGTTTTATAGATACCTGTTCACAGAGCGCTGATTGGTGCTCAAGGGACCCGCCCCCCCCCCCGGGGGAGGGGATAGCCAGGCGGGTATTTCAGGTGTTACAGGGGCCCAAATCACACAACACAAGCAGGGCGGCCACTCCGTACCGGACATGGAAACAAGCGGACATCACCGTAGTAGCTGTATAATATCAGTGTAGTAGCTGTATAATATCAGTGTAGTAGCTCTATAATATCAGTGTAGTAGCTGTATAATATCAGCGAAGCAGCGGTGTAGTAGCTGTATAATATTAGTGTAGTAGCTGTATAATATTAGTGTAGTAGCGGTGTAGCAGCAGTGTAGTAGCTGTATAATATCAGTGTAGTAGCTGTATAATATCAGTGTAGGAGCTGTATAATATCAGTGTAGTAGCTGTATAATATCCGTGTAGTAGTAGTGTAGTAGCGGTGTAGCAGCTGTATAATATCAGTGTAGTAGCGGTGTAGCAGCAGTGTAGTAGCTGTATAATATCAGTGTAGGAGCTGTATAATATCAGTGTAGTAGCTCTATAATATCAGTGTAGCAGCTGTATAATATCAGTGTAGTAGCTGTATAATATCAGTGTAGCAGCTGTATAATATCAGTGTAGTAGTAGTGTAGTAGCGGTGTAGCAGCTCTATAATATCAGTGTAGCAGCTGTATAATATCAGTGTAGTAGCTCTATAATATCAGTGTAGCAGCTGTATAATATCAGCGAAGCAGCGGTGTAGTAGCTGTATAATATTAGTGTAGTAGCGGTGTAGCAGCAGTGTAGTAGCTGTATAATATCAGTGTAGTAGCTGTATAATATCCGTGTAGTAGTAGTGTAGTAGCGGTGTAGCAGCTGTATAATATCAGTGTAGTAGCTGTATAATATCAGTGTAGTAGCTCTATAATATCAGTGTAGCAGCTGTATAATATCAGTGTAGCAGCTGTATAATATCAGTGTAGTAGCTGTATAATATCAGTGTAGTAGCTCTATAATATCAGTGTAGCAGCGGTGTAGTAGCTGTATAATATTAGTGTAGTAGCGGTGTAGCAGCAGTGTAGTAGCTGTATAATATCAGTGTAGTAGCTGTATAATATCCGTGTAGTAGTAGTGTAGTAGCGGTGTAGCAGCTGTATAATATCAGTGTAGTAGCTGTATAATATCAGTGTAGTAGCTCTATAATATCAGTGTAGCAGCTGTATAATATCAGTGTAGGAGCTGTATAATATCAGTGTAGTAGCTGTATAATATCAGTGTAGTAGCTGTATAATATCAGTGTAGTAGCTGTATAATATCAGTGTAGTAGCTGTATAATATCAGTGTAGCAGCTGTATAATATCAGTGTAGTAGCTGTATAATATCAGTGTAGTAGCTGTATAATATCAGTGTAGCAGCGGTGTAGTAGCTGTATAATATCAGTGTAGTAGTAGTGTAGTAGCGGTGTAGCAGCTGTATAATATCAGTGTAGTAGCTGTATAATATCAGTGTAGGAGCTGTATAATATCAGTGTAGCAGCTGTATAATATCAGTGTAGTAGCTGTATAATATCAGTGTAGCAGCGGTGTAGTAGCTGTATAATATCAGTGTAGTAGTAGTGTAGTAGCGGTGTAGCAGCTCTATAATATCAGTGTAGCAGCTGTATAATATCAGTGTAGTAGTAGTGTAGTAGCGGTGTAGCAGCTGTATAATATCAGTGTAGTAGCGGTGTAGCAGCAGTGTAGTAGCTGTATAATATCAGTGTAGGAGCTGTATAATATCAGTGTAGGAGCTGTATAATATCAGTGTAGTAGCTCTATAATATCAGTGTAGCAGCTGTATAATATCAGTGTAGTAGCTGTATAATATCAGTGTAGTAGCTCTATAATATCAGTGTAGCAGCTGTATAATATCAGCGAAGCAGCGGTGTAGTAGCTGTATAATATTAGTGTAGTAGCGGTGTAGCAGCAGTGTAGTAGCTGTATAATATCAGTGTAGTAGCTGTATAATATCCGTGTAGTAGTAGTGTAGTAGCGGTGTAGCAGCTGTATAATATCAGTGTAGTAGCTGTATAATATCAGTGTAGTAGCTCTATAATATCAGTGTAGCAGCTGTATAATATCAGTGTAGGAGCTGTATAATATCAGTGTAGTAGCTGTATAATATCAGTGTAGTAGCTGTATAATATCAGTGTAGCAGCTGTATAATATCAGTGTAGCAGCTGTATAATATCAGTGTAGTAGCTGTATAATATCAGTGTAGTAGCTGTATAATATCAGTGTAGCAGCGGTGTAGTAGCTGTATAATATCAGTGTAGTAGTAGTGTAGTAGCGGTGTAGCAGCTGTATAATATCAGTGTAGTAGCTGTATAATATCCGTGTAGTAGTAGTGTAGTAGCGGTGTAGCAGCTGTATAATATCAGTGTAGTAGCTGTATAATATCAGTGTAGCAGCGGTGTAGTAGCTGTATAATATCAGTGTAGTAGTAGTGTAGTAGCGGTGTAGCAGCTCTATAATATCAGTGTAGCAGCTGTATAATATCAGTGTAGTAGCTCTATAATATCAGTGTAGCAGCTGTATAATATCAGTGTAGCAGCTGTATAATATCAGTGTAGTAGCTGTATAATATCAGTGTAGCAGCTGTATAATATCAGTGTAGTAGCTGTATAATATCAGTGTAGTAGCTGTATAATATCAGTGTAGTAGCTCTATAATATCAGTGTAGCAGCTGTATAATATCAGTGTAGTAGCTCTATAATATCAGTGTAGCAGCTGTATAATATCAGCGAAGCAGCGGTGTAGTAGCTGTATAATATTAGTGTAGTAGCGGTGTAGCAGCAGTGTAGTAGCTGTATAATATCAGTGTAGTAGCTGTATAATATCCGTGTAGTAGTAGTGTAGTAGCGGTGTAGCAGCTGTATAATATCAGTGTAGGAGCTGTATAATATCAGTGTAGTAGCTGTATAATATCAGTGTAGCAGCTGTATAATATCAGTGTAGGAGCTGTATAATATCAGTGTAGTAGCTGTATAATATCAGTGTAGTAGCTGTATAATATCAGTGTAGCAGCAGTGTAGTAGCTGTATAATATCAGTGTAGTAGTAGTGTAGTAGCGGTGTAGCAGCTGTATAATATCAGTGTAGTAGCTGTATAATATCAGTGTAGCAGCGGTGTAGTAGCTGTATAATATCAGTGTAGTAGTAGTGTAGTAGCGGTGTAGCAGCTCTATAATATCAGTGTAGCAGCTGTATAATATCAGTGTAGTAGCTCTATAATATCAGTGTAGTAGCTCTATAATATCAGTGTAGCAGCTGTATAATATCAGTGTAGCAGCTGTATAATATCAGTGTAGTAGCTGTATAATATCAGTGTAGCAGCTGTATAATATCAGTGTAGTAGCTCTATAATATCAGTGTAGTAGCTCTATAATATCAGTGTAGCAGCTGTATAATATCAGTGTAGCAGCTGTATAATATCAGTGTAGTAGCTGTATAATATCAGTGTAGCAGCTGTATAATATCAGTGTAGTAGCTCTATAATATCAGTGTAGTAGCTCTATAATATCAGTGTAGCAGCTGTATAATATCAGTGTAGCAGCTGTATAATATCAGTGTAGTAGCTGTATAATATCAGTGTAGTAGCTCTATATCTATAATATCAGTGTAGTAGCTCTATAATATCAGTGTAGCAGCTGTATAATATCAGTGTAGCAGCTGTATAATATCAGTGTAGCAGCTGTATAATATCAGTGTAGTAGCTGTATAATATCAGTGTAGTAGCTGTATAATATCCGTGTAGTAGTAGTGTAGTAGCGGTGTAGCAGCTGTATAATACCAGTGTAGGAGCTGTATAATATCAGTGTAGCAGCTGTATAATATCAGTGTAGTAGTAGTGTAGTAGCGGTGTAGCAGCTCTATAATATCAGTGTAGCAGCTGTATAATATCAGTGTAGTAGCTCTATAATATCAGTGTAGTAGCTGTATAATATCAGTGTAGTAGCTGTATAATATCAGTGTAGTAGCTGTATAATATCAGTGTAGGAGCTGTATAATATCAGTGTAGCAGCTCTATAATATCAGTGTAGTAGCTGTATAATATCAGTGTAGCAGCTGTATAATATCAGTGTAGCAGCTGTATAATATCAGTGTAGTAGCTGTATAATATCCGTGTAGTAGTAGTGTAGTAGCGGTGTAGCAGCTGTATAATATCAGTGTAGGAGCTGTATAATATCAGTGTAGTAGCTCTATAATATCAGTGTAGTAGCTCTATAATATCAGTGTAGTAGCTGTATAATATCAGTGTAGCAGCGGTGTAGTAGCTGTATAATATCAGTGTAGTAGTAGTGTAGTAGCGGTGTAGCAGCTGTATAATATCAGTGTAGTAGCTGTATAATATCCGTGTAGTAGTAGTGTAGTAGCGGTGTAGCAGCTGTATAATATCAGTGTAGGAGCTGTATAATATCAGTGTAGTAGTAGTGTAGTAGCGGTGTAGCAGCTCTATAATATCAGTGTAGCAGCTGTATAATATCAGTGTAGGAGCTGTATAATATCAGTGTAGTAGCTGTATAATATCAGTGTAGCAGCGGTGTAGTAGCTGTATAATATCAGTGTAGTAGTAGTGTAGTAGCGGTGTAGCAGCTGTATATCAGTGTAGTAGCTGTATAATATCCGTGTAGTAGTAGTGTAGTAGCGGTGTAGCAGCTGTATAATATCAGTGTAGGAGCTGTATAATATCAGTGTAGTAGCTCTATAATATCAGTGTAGCAGCTGTATAATATCAGTGTAGTAGTAGTGTAGTAGCGGTGTAGCAGCTCTATAATATCAGTGTAGCAGCTGTATAATATCAGTGTAGTAGCTCTATAATATCAGTGTAGCAGCTGTATAATATCAGTGTAGCAGCTGTATAATATCAGTGTAGCAGCTGTATAATATCAGTGTAGTAGCTGTATAATATCAGTGTAGCAGCTGTATAATATCAGTGTAGTAGCTGTATAATATCAGTGTAGTAGCTGTATAATATCAGTGTAGCAGCTGTATAATATCAGTGTAGCAGCTGTATAATATCAGTGTAGCAGCTGTATAATATCCGTGTAGTAGCTGTATAATATCCGTGTAGCAGCTGTATAATATCCGTGTAGCAGCTGTATAATATCAGTGTAGTAGCTGTATAATATCAGTGTAGTAGTAGTAGTGTAGTAGCGGTGTAGCAGCTCTATAATATCAGTGTAGCAGCTGTATAATATCAGTGTAGTAGCTCTATAATATCAGTGTAGTAGCTGTATAATATCAGTGTAGTAGCTGTATAATATCAGTGTAGCAGCTGTATAATATCAGTGTAGCAGCTGTATAATATCAGTGTAGTAGCGGTGTAGCAGCTCTATAATATCAGTGTAGCAGCTGTATAATATCAGTGTAGGAGCTGTATAATATCAGTGTAGTAGCTGTATAATATCCGTGTAGCAGCTGTATAATATCAGTGTAGCAGCTGTATAATATCAGTGTAGGAGCTGTATAATATCAGTGTAGTAGCTCTATAATATCAGTGTAGTAGCTCTATAATATCAGTGTAGTAGCTGTATAATATCAGTGTAGCAGCGGTGTAGTAGCTGTATAATATCAGTGTAGTAGTAGTGTAGTAGCGGTGTAGCAGCTGTATAATATCAGTGTAATAGCTGTATAATATCCGTGTAGTAGTAGTGTAGTAGCGGTGTAGCAGCTGTATAATATCAGTGTAGGAGCTGTATAATATCAGTGTAGTAGTAGTGTAGTAGCGGTGTAGCAGCTCTATAATATCAGTGTAGCAGCTGTATAATATCAGTGTAGGAGCTGTATAATATCAGTGTAGTAGCTGTATAATATCAGTGTAGCAGCGGTGTAGTAGCTGTATAATATCAGTGTAGTAGTAGTGTAGTAGCGGTGTAGCAGCTGTATATCAGTGTAGTAGCTGTATAATATCCGTGTAGTAGTAGTGTAGTAGCGGTGTAGCAGCTGTATAATATCAGTGTAGGAGCTGTATAATATCAGTGTAGTAGTAGTGTAGTAGCGGTGTAGCAGCTGTATATCAGTGTAGCAGCTGTATAATATCCGTGTAGTAGTAGTGTAGTAGCGGTGTAGCAGCTGTATAATATCAGTGTAGTAGCTCTATAATATCAGTGTAGCAGCTGTATAATATCAGTGTAGCAGCTGTATAATATCAGTGTAGCAGCTGTATAATATCAGTGTAGTAGCTGTATAATATCAGTGTAGCAGCTGTATAATATCAGTGTAGCAGCTGTATAATATCAGTGTAGTAGCTGTATAATATCAGTGTAGCAGCTGTATAATATCAGTGTAGCAGCTGTATAATATCAGTGTAGTAGCTGTATAATATCCGTGTAGCAGCTGTATAATATCCGTGTAGCAGCTGTATAATATCAGTGTAGTAGCTGTATAATATCAGTGTAGTAGTAGTAGTGTAGTAGCGGTGTAGCAGCTCTATAATATCAGTGTAGCAGCTGTATAATATCAGTGTAGTAGCTCTATAATATCAGTGTAGGAGCTGTATAATATCAGTGTAGTAGCTGTATAATATCCGTGTAGCAGCTGTATAATATCAGTGTAGTAGTAGTGTAGTAGCGGTGTAGCAGCTCTATAATATCAGTGTAGCAGCTGTATAATATCAGTGTAGTAGCTCTATAATATCAGTGTAGCAGCTGTATAATATCAGTGTAGCAGCTGTATAATATCAGTGTAGCAGCTGTATAATATCAGTGTAGTAGCTGTATAATATCAGTGTAGTAGCTGTATAATATCAGTGTAGCAGCTGTATAATATCAGTGTAGTAGCTGTATAATATCAGTGTAGTAGCTGTATAATATCAGTGTAGCAGCTGTATAATATCAGTGTAGCAGCTGTATAATATCCGTGTAGTAGCTGTATAATATCCGTGTAGCAGCTGTATAATATCCGTGTAGCAGCTGTATAATATCAGTGTAGTAGCTGTATAATATCAGTGTAGTAGTAGTAGTGTAGTAGCGGTGTAGCAGCTCTATAATATCAGTGTAGCAGCTGTATAATATCAGTGTAGTAGCTCTATAATATCAGTGTAGTAGCTGTATAATATCAGTGTAGTAGCTGTATAATATCAGTGTAGCAGCTGTATAATATCAGTGTAGCAGCTGTATAATATCAGTGTAGTAGCGGTGTAGCAGCTCTATAATATCAGTGTAGCAGCTGTATAATATCAGTGTAGGAGCTGTATAATATCAGTGTAGTAGCTGTATAATATCCGTGTAGCAGCTGTATAATATCAGTGTAGCAGCTGTATAATATCAGTGTAGGAGCTGTATAATATCAGTGTAGTAGCTCTATAATATCAGTGTAGTAGCTCTATAATATCAGTGTAGTAGCTGTATAATATCAGTGTAGCAGCGGTGTAGTAGCTGTATAATATCAGTGTAGTAGTAGTGTAGTAGCGGTGTAGCAGCTGTATAATATCAGTGTAATAGCTGTATAATATCCGTGTAGTAGTAGTGTAGTAGCGGTGTAGCAGCTGTATAATATCAGTGTAGGAGCTGTATAATATCAGTGTAGTAGTAGTGTAGTAGCGGTGTAGCAGCTCTATAATATCAGTGTAGCAGCTGTATAATATCAGTGTAGGAGCTGTATAATATCAGTGTAGTAGCTGTATAATATCAGTGTAGCAGCGGTGTAGTAGCTGTATAATATCAGTGTAGTAGTAGTGTAGTAGCGGTGTAGCAGCTGTATATCAGTGTAGTAGCTGTATAATATCAGTGTAGCAGCTGTATAATATCAGTGTAGCAGCTGTATAATATCAGTGTAGGAGCTGTATAATATCAGTGTAGTAGCGGTGTAGCAGCTGTATAATATCAGTGTAGCAGCTGTATAATATCAGTGTAGCAGCTGTATAATATCAGTGTAGCAGCTGTATAATATCAGTGTAGCAGCTGTATAATATCAGTGTAGCAGCTGTATAATATCAGTGTAGGAGCTCTATAATATCAGTGTAGTAGCTGTGTTTACTATAGTGATTTCCAGCTTCCAGGGACCAGATGTGGTATATACACAATTGTTCCAAACTAACAATGTAACCATTTATAAAATATTCATACCTGGATTTCTTCCTTGAAGAAGTATTAACCCCTTCAGTACCGGGCACTCCCCTCCCCCTTCCTGCCCAGACCAATTCTCAGCTTTCAGCGCTCTCACACTTTGAATGACAATCACTCAGTCATGTAATACTGTACACAAATCATATTTTTATAATTTTGCTCACACAGATAGAGCTTTCTCTTGGTGATATTTAATCACCACTGGGGGGGGGGGGGTTGATAAACAAATGGGGAAAAAAAAGCACAAAAAATTTTGAAAATTAAAACTAAAAAAAATAAAATAAAATAAATAATTCTTTGCTTCTGTTCCTGCAAATAAGTAATTTTTCTCCTTCAATAATTGGCACAGATGAGGGGGCACTGATGGGCACAGATGAGGGGGCACTGATGGGCACAGATGAGGGGGCACTGATGGGCACAGATGAGGGGGCACTGATGGGCACAGATGAGGGGGCACTGATGGGCACAGATGAGGGGGCACTGATGGGCACAGATGAGGGGGCACTGATGGGCACAGATGAGGGGGCACTGATGGGCACAGATGAGGGGGCACTGATGGGCACAGATGAGGGGCACTGATGGGCACAGATGAGGGGCACTGATAATCAGTGTACACAAAGTATTGTCAGTCTTGCAGATTATCGGCTCTCCTTTCCTCACACTGACACAGTGGGGAGGAAAGGAATGCCGATAACCGGCAGGTCTGTTTACATGTGATGAGCTGCGACTGGACACAGCTGATCACATGGTAAAGGGCTGCTGTGATTGGCCTTTACCCTGATCTGAGATCACCTGTGTCCGAAAGACACACTGGTCACAGAGGGGCCCCCCCCCCCAACCAATGTGGAGGGGCGGAGCTTCTGGGAGGACATCTATGAACTCCCTCCCAGAACTATAGTACAGCACTGAGGGGCGGGCTTCTATAGTACAGCACTGAGGGGCGGGGCTTCTATAGTACAGCACTGAGGGGCGGGGCTTCTATAGTACAGCACTGAGGGGCGGGGCTTCTATAGTACAGCACTGAGGGGCGGGGCTTCTATAGTACAGCACTGAGGGGCGGGGCTTCTATAGTACAGCACTGAGGGGCGGGGCTTCTATAGTACAGCACTGAGGGGCGGGGCTTCTATAGTACAGCACTGAGGGGCGGGGCTTCTATAGTACAGCACTGAGGGGCGGGGCTTCTATAGTACAGCACTGAGGGGCGGGGCTTCTATAGTACAGCACTGGAGGGGCAGGGCTTCTATAATACTGCACTGAGGGGCGGGGCTTCTATAATACTGCACTGAGGGGCGGGGCTTCTATAATACTGCACTGAGGGGCGGGGCTTCTATAATACTGCACTGAGGGGCAGGGCTTCTATAATACTGCACTGAGGGACGGGGCTTCTATAATACTGCACTGAGGGGCGGGGCTTCTATAGTACTGCACTGAGGGGCGGGGCTTCTATAGTACTGCACTGAGGGGCGGAGCTTCTATAGTACTGCACTGAGGGGCGGGGCTTCTATAGTACTGCACTGAGGGGCGGGGCTTCTATAGTACTGCACTGAGGGGCGGGGCTTCTATAGTACTGCACTGAGGGGCGGGGCTTCTATAATACTGCACTGTAGCCGTGGTGTTTTGGCCATCGCACGGCATTGAAGGGGTTAAACCCAAAACCAGGGAAGTCTTATATTGCAGCTTTGCAATCATGTGGATGTGGCGGCCGCATTCATTTTCTTCTATTTGGCTCCCCCCCCCCGTTTTCACCTGGTGATCCCGCCAATAACACACCTTCTGTATTAGAACGCCCCCACTCTGGGTGAAGGAGCACAGGGGGCACCTTTGGACAGCAGCATTGTCAGTCTGGGGGGGGGGGGGGGGGGGGGAGTGTTCGATGGACTAGCAGATTTAGATACACTAACAAATTGCAGCCAAACTCCACCTCACACTTTATAATCGGTCACAGTTTTTCTCCTTTTGGGATGAAAGGTTAACATAAAAGCTGATCACTGTAAGCACCCCTTGCCAGTAGTAAATGGTTTGTCTGAACCTTCTAACTGCTACATCTGCAGGACAGGTGCTTCTATTGAAAAACAACAGATTGGACGGGTGTAAAATAAATGAAAAGAAGTGCAATTTACCAAAAATGTTCACCATAAAACGTTACAATTCGACTACAACCAACCAAACTTCTATCCAATCCTGAGAGACCTCCCACTACATACTTCTGTATAGGGGGAAGAGAGATTGGACGGTTACATTGTAAAGTATAAATCATCAATCACACCCTCCGCTCTTCTCTTCTTATATCCACAGAACATTTTATTCTCTTCTCTTTAGTGTACAAAATAATAAAAAAAAAAAAAAGGTCACCCCAATGAAAGGGGCGGGGCAGGATGGAGGCAGAGAAGAGCGCGGCCGGAGAGTAACACTGTCAGAGGATGGGGGGGGGGGGGACCTGATCTGGGAATGTAGTCACATGACAGGAAACACATGAGCAGGGGTCACAGGTCACTCCAGGGACTGCAGCATCAGCAATTGTTTCAGGACTTTCGTCTGGCTGGTCTCCCGAATCTCTCCGGCTAAAAACATCTCGTCCACCACCGTGTAAACCTGCGAGGAAACGAGCGCGTGAGCGCCGGCTGACCCCACAGACAGACGGAGAGAGGGGACAGACAGAGGGAGGGAGGGGAGGGACAGACAGAGGGAGGGAGGGGAGGGACAGACAGAGGGAGGGAGGGGAGGGACAGACAGAGGGAGGGAGGGGAGGGACAGACAGACGGAGGGAGGGAGGGAGGGAGGGAGGGGAGGGACAGACAGACGGACGGAGGGAGGGAGGGAGGGAGGGAGGGAGGGGAGGGACAGACAGAGGAGGAAGGAGGGACAGACAGACAGAGGGAGGGAGGAAGGGAGGGGAGGGGAGGGACAGACAGACAGAGGGAGGGGAGGGACAGAGGGAGGGAGGGGAGGGGAGGGACAGAGGAGGGAGGGGAGGGGAGGGACAGAGGGAGGGAGGGGAGGGGAGGGACAGGAGGGAGGGGAGGGAGGGACAGAGGGAGGGACAGAGGGAGGGACAGAGGGAGGGACAGAGGGAGGGACGGAGGGGAGGGACAGAGGGAGGGACGGAGGGGAGGGACAGAGGGGAGGGACGGAGGGGAGGGACAGAGGGGAGGGACAGAGGGGAGGGACAGAGGGGAGGGACAGAGGGGAGGGACAGAGGGGAGGGACAGAGGGGAGGGACAGACGGACAGAGGGAGGGACAGACGGACAGAGGGAGGGACAGACGGACAGAGGGAGGGACAGACGGACAGAGGGAGGGACAGACGGACAGAGGGAGGGACAGACGGACAGAGGGAGGGACAGACGGACAGAGGGAGGGACAGACGGACAGAGGAGGGACAGACGGACAGAGGGAGGGACAGACGGACAGAGGGAGGGACAGACGGACAGAGGGAGGGACAGACGAACAGAGGGAGGGACAGACGGACAGAGGGAGGGACAGACGGACAGAGGGAGGGACAGACGGACAGAGGGAGGGACAGACGGACAGAGGGAGGGACAGACGGACAGAGGGAGGGACAGACGGACAGAGGGAGGGACAGACGGACAGAGGGAGGGACAGACAGAGGATGGGAGGGACAGAGGGAGGGAGGGACAGAGGGAGGGACAGAGGGAGGGAGGGACAGAGGGAGGGAGGGAGGGACAGAGGGAGGGAGGGAGGGACGGACAGAGGGAGGGAGGGAGGGAGGGAGGGAGGGAGGGAGGGAGGGAGGGACAGACAGAGGGAGGGAGACAGAGGGAGGGAGGGACAGAGGGAGGGACGGACAGAGGGAGGGACGGACAGAGGGAGGGACTTACCTTATAGAAATTAAACACCAGATCCAACTCACACACATTGTGGAAATATTCATTCAGAACCTAAAGAAAGAGAAGAGAAAGCAGTCAATAAAATCTCAAACCGGCCAATCACAGGTCAGGTTTCATCAGGACTCGGATGCCCCGCCCACAAAACAAATCTCTGATTGGCTGCACAATCTGGCCATACACTGTGAGATGTCAATTGCAGCAAAATATCCCCCAACTGTCCCTACTTAGTGTGTGAATGAGCTCGTTCCCGGACCCCGGCTATAACGAGTTCACCCCCCCCCCGGGCCCCCAGCTAAAATGAACTCACACCCCCCCCCCCCCGATATCCAGAAATAATGAGCTCACCCCGCCGATCCCCAGAAATAAGAACCTCATCCCTCCGATCCCCAGAAATAATGAGCTCCCCCCCCCCCCCCCCCCCCCGATCCCCAGAAATAATGAGCTCCCCCGATCCTCAAAAATAATGCCCCCCCAATCCCCAGAAATAATGAGCTCCCCCGATCCCCAGAAATAATGAGCCCCCCCCCCAATCCCCAGAAATAATGAGCTCCCCCGATCCCCAGAAATAATGAGCCCCCCCCCCCCCCCCCCCCAAGCTCACCCCTGATTCTCATCCTCTCCATCATGCTGGATATTAAATCCACCCAATCATGGAGACTTTCACAGCAAATACCCCTCCCCCCATCTATATACAATCATCACTAAAGGTGTTCAGTGAATGTGGGTCCCCCAATATTATTATTATCCAAGCACCCCTCCCCCCACCATGCCCCTCACCTCTACAAAGTTGTGAATGGCCTCCAGATAGGCCAGGTTATTGTCCGTCACATCCACACAGATACAGAAGTACAGGCCGGCGTATCGGCGATAGATGATCTTAAAGTTCCTGAACTATAACAGAAGAAGGAGGGGGGGGGGTGTAGGGAGAGAATGGAGGAGGGGGGGTGTAGGGAGAGAATGGAGGAGGGGGGGGTGTAGGGAGAGGAGGAGGGGGGGTGTAGCGAGAGAAGGGAGGAGGGGGGTGTAGCGAGAGAAGGGAGGAGGGGGGGTGTAGGGAGAGAAGGGAGGAGGGGGGTGTAGGGAGAGAAGGGAGGAGGGGGGTGTAGGGAGAGAATGGAGGAGGGGGGTGTAGGGAGAGAAGGGAGGAGGGGGGGGTGTAGGGAGAGAAGGAGGAGGGGGGGGGGTGTAGGGAGAGAATGGAGGAGAAGGGTGTAGGGAGAGAATGGAGGATGGGGGGGGGGTGTAGGGAGAGAATGGAGGAGGGGGGGGGTGTAGGGAGAGAATGGAGGATGGGGGGGGGTGTAGGGAGAGAATGGAGGAAGGGGGGGTGTGTAGGGAGAGAATGGAGGATGGGGGGGGTGTGTAGGGAGAGAATGGAGGATGGGGGGGTGTAGGGAGAGAATGGAGGAGGGGGGGGTGTAGGGAGAGAATGGAGGAGGGGGGGTGTAGGGAGAATGGAGGAGGGGGGGTGTAGGGAGAGAATGGAGGGTGGGGGGGGGTGTAGGAGAGAATGGAGGAGGGGGGGGGTGTAGGGAGAGAATGGAGGAGGGGGGGTGTAGGGAGAGAATGGAGGAGGGGGGTGTAGGGAGAGAATGGAGAGAAGGGTGTAGGGAGAGAATGGAGGTGGGGGGTGTAGGGAGAGAATGGAGGAGGGGGGGTGTAGGGAGAGA
>JBBDGP010006015.1:0-29215 GCA_037952835.1 Lithobates septentrionalis | reverse complement strand
TATACCTGTCCGGGGCCAGAGGTACTACCCGGGATATAACTGTCCGGGGCCAGAGGTACTACCCGGGATATACCTGTCCGGGGCCAGAGGTACTACCCGGGATATAACTGTCCGGGGCCAGAGGTACTACCCGGGGTATAACTGTCCGGGGCCAGAGGTACTACCCGGGATATAACTGTCCGGGGCCAGAGGTACTACCCGGGGTATAACTGTCCGGGGCCAGAGGTACTACCCGGGATATAACTGTCCGGGGCCAGAGGTACTACCCGGGATATAACTGTCCGGGGCCAGAGGTACTACCCGGGGTATAACTGTCCGGGGCCAGAGGTACTACCCGGGATATAACTGTCCGGGGCCAGAGGTACTACCCGGGGTATAACTGTCCGGGGCCAGAGGTACTACCCGGGATATAACTGTCCGGGGCCAGAGGTACTACCCGGGGTATAACTGTCCGGGGCCAGAGGTACTACCCGGGGTATAACTGTCCGGGGCCAGAGGTACTACCCGGGTATAACTGTCCTGGGGCCAGAGGTACTACCCGGGGTATAACTGTCCGGGGCCAGAGGTACTACCCGGGGTATAACTGTCCGGGGCCAGAGGTACTACCCGGGATATAACTGTCCGGGGCCAGAGGTACTACCCGGGGTATAACTGTCCGGGGCCAGAGGTACTACCCGGGGTATAACTGTCCGGGGCCAGAGGTACTACCCGGGATATAACTGTCCGGGGCCAGAGGTACTACCCGGGATATAACTGTCCGGGGCCAGAGGTACTACCCGGGAATATAACTGTCCGGGGCCAGAGGTACTACCCGGGATATAACTGTCCGGGGCCAGAGGTACTACCCGGGGTATAACTGTCCGGGGCCAGAGGTACTACCCGGGATATAACTGTCCGGGGCCAGAGGTACTACCCGGGATATAACTGTCCGGGGCCAGAGGTACTACCCGGGGTATAACTGTCCGGGGCCAGAGGTACTACCCGGGATATAACTGTCCGGGGCCAGAGGTACTACCCGGGGTATAACTGTCCGGGGCCAGAGGTACTACCCGGGGTATAACTGTCCGGGGCCAGAGGTACTACCCGGGGTATAACTGTCCGGGGCCAGAGGTACTACCCGGGGTATAACTGTCCGGGGCCAGAGGTACTACCCGGGGTATAACTGTCCGGGGCCAGAGGTACTACCCGGGATATAACTGTACGGGGCCAGAGGTACTACCCGGGATATAACTGTCCGGGGCCAGAGGTACTACCCGGGATATAACTGTCCGGGGCCAGAGGTACTACCCGGGATATACCTGTCCGGGGCCAGAGGTACTACCCGGGGTATAACTGTCCGGGGCCAGAGGTACTACCCGGGGTATAACTGTCCGGGGCCAGAGGTACTACCCGGGGTATAACTGTCCGGGGCCAGAGGTACTACCCGGGATATACCTGTCCGGGGCCAGAGGTACTACCCGGGATATAACTGTCCGGGGCCAGAGGTACTACCCGGGATATAACTGTCCGGGGCCAGAGGTACTACCCGGGATATAACTGTCCGGGGCCAGAGGTACTACCCGGGATATAACTGTCCGGGGCCAGAGGTACTACCCGGGGTATAACTGTCCGGGGCCAGAGGTACTACCCGGGATATAACTGTCCGGGGCCAGAGGTACTACCCGGGATATAACTGTCCGGGGCCAGAGGTACTACCCGGGGTATAACTGTCCGGGGCCAGAGGTACTACCCGGGATATAACTGTCCGGGGCCAGAGGTACTACCCGGGGTATAACTGTCCGGGGCCAGAGGTACTACCCGGGATATAACTGTCCGGGGCCAGAGGTACTACCCGGGATATACCTGTCCGGGGCCAGAGGTACTACCCGGGATATAACTGTCCGGGGCCATTGCCTTCTTTCAATGCTTTAAGGGCTGCCAAAAACTGGTTTACTGTAAGTGATGATCGGAGTCATTTAAGTGACAAACATGAATTTTTTTTTTTTAAATCATAAAGGGGGCAAATACTTTTTCACAGCATTGTATATATTTATATATTAGGGTTGTGACCTCATCTCTTTATACCCGGACACATAATAATTACATGAGATCTGAGGGGTGATAGGTGGGGGATGGGTGGGGGGTGATAGGTGGGGGATGGGTGGAGGGGGGTGGGGATAGGTGGAGGGGGGTGATAGGTGGGGGATGGGGATAGGTGGGGGATGGGTGGAGGGGGGTGATAGGTGGGGGATGGGGATAGGTGGGGGATGGGTGGAGGGGGGTGATAGGTGGGGGATGGGTGGAGGGGGGTGATAGGTGGGGGATGGGTGGAGGGGGTGATAGGTGGAGGGGGGTGATAGGTGGGGGATGGGTGGAGGGGGGGTGATAGGTGGGGGATGGGTGGAGGGGGGGGTGATAGGTGGGGGGTGGGGATAGGTGGGGGATGGGTGGAGGGGGGGTGATAAGTGGGGGATGGGTGGAGGGGGGGTGATAGGTGGGGGATGGGTGGAGGGGGGGTGATAGGTGGGGGATGGGTGGAGGGGGGGTGATAGGTGGGGATGGGTGGAGGGGGGTGATAGGTGGGGGATAGGTGGAGGGGGGATGGGTGGAGGGGGGGGGGGTGATAGGTGGGGGATGGGTGGAGGGGGGGTGATAGGCGGGGGATGGGTGGAGGGGGGGTGATAGGCGGGGGATGGGTGGAGGGGGGGTGATAGGCGGGGGATGGGTGGAGGGGGGGTGATAGGCGGGGGATGGGTGGAGGGGGGGTGATAAGTGGGGGATGGGGGGGGGGGGGGGGTGATAGGTGGGGGATGGGTGGAGGGGGGTGATAGGTGGGGGATGGGTGGAGGGGGGGTGATAAGTGGGGGATGGGTGGAGGGGGGGGGTGATAGGTGGGGGATGGGTGGAGGGGGGGTGATAAGTGGGGGATGGGTGGAGGGGGGGGGGGGGGGGGTTATAGGTGGGGGATGGGTGGAGGGGGGGTGATAAGTGGGGGATGGGTGGAGGGGGGGGGGGGTGATAGGTGGGGGATGGGTGGAGGGGGGGTGATAGGTGGGGGATGGGTGGAGGGGGGGTGATAAGTGGGGGATGGGTGGAGGGGGGGGTGATAGGTGGGGGATGGGTGGAGGGGGGGTGATAAGTGGGGGATGGGTGGAGGGGGGGGGGTGATAGGTGGGGGATGGGTGGAGGGGGGATGATAAGTGGGGGATGGGTGGAGGGGGGGGGGGGGTGATAGGTGGGGGATGGGTGGAGGGGGGGTGATAGGTGGGGGATGGGTGGAGGGGGGGGGGTGATAGGTGGGGGATGGGTGGAGGGGGGATGATAAGTGGGGGATGGGTGGAGGGGGGGGGGGGGTGATAGGTGGGGGATGGGTGGAGGGGGGGTGATAGGTGGGGGATGGGTGGAGGGGGGGTGATAAGTGGGGGATGGGTGGAGGGGGGGTGATAGGCGGGGGATGGGTGGAGGGGGGGTGATAAGTGGGGGATGGGTGGAGGGGGGGTGATAGGTGGGGGATGGGTGGAGGGGGGGGGGGGGGGGGTGATAGGTGGGGGATGGGTGGAGGGGGGGTGATAGGTGGGGATGGGTGGAGGGGGGGTGATAGGTGGGGGATGGGTGGAGGGGGGGTGATAGGTGGGGGATGGGTGGAGGGGGGGTGATAAGTGGGGGATGGGTGGAGGGGGGGTGATAGGTGGGGGATGGGTGGAGGGGGGGGG
Source organism: Lithobates septentrionalis (assembly GCA_037952835.1). Lineage (NCBI taxonomy): Eukaryota > Metazoa > Chordata > Amphibia > Anura > Ranidae > Lithobates > Lithobates septentrionalis. The sequence goes on along the minus strand of JBBDGP010006015.1, from coordinate 25,523 downwards.
GGGGGGGTGATAGGTGGGGGATGGGTGGAGGGGGGGTGATAGGTGGGGGATGGGTGGAGGGGGGGTGATAAGTGGGGGATGGGTGGAGGGGGGGTGATAGGTGGGGGATGGGTGGAGGGGGGGGGGGGTGATAGGTGGGGGATGGGTGGAGGGGGGGTGATAGGTGGGGGATGGGTGGAGGGGGGGTGATAAGTGGGGGATGGGTGGAGGGGGGGGGGGGGTGATAGGTGGGGGATGGGTGGAGGGGGGTGATAGGTGGGGGATGGGTGGAGGGGGGGGGGGGGGGTGATAGGTGGGGGTGGATGGGAGGGTGGGGGTGATAGGTGGGGGATGGGTGGAGGGGGGTGATAAGTGGGGATGGGTGGAGGGGGGGGGGGGTGATAGGTGGGGGATGGGTGGAGGGGGGGTGATAGGTGGGGGATGGGTGGAGGGGGGGTGATAGGTGGGGGATGGGTGGATGGGGGGGTGATAGGTGGGGGATGGGTGGAGGGGGGGTGATAGGTGGGGGATGGGTGGAGGGGGGTGATAGGTGCAGGATGGGTGGGGGGGTGAGATATATATATTGAGTTATGACTGCGATGGTCAGAGAACAATCATTCGATCTCCTCTATAATGTGTAAAACGTCACTTCTGGAGAATTTTAGGCTCCGTTGTTGGGTGTGTGATGTCATAGTGTGTGATGTCATAGTGTGTGATGTCATAGTGTGACGTGTCGGGGATCTGACCATTCGGGGTCATTATTCTCGGGGGTCTCGGTTGTATATAATGAGGATAGATACGGAGTGATGGATGTTTGTCATATTACAATCGATGTGCTGAAAACAGATCAATTGCTGGAGGATAATGAAGAAATCTGATCACCAGGGGGAGGGGCCACTCACTGACCAGAGGGGGGAGGGGCCACTCACTGACCAGAGGGGGAGGGGCCATTCACTGACCAGAGGGGGGAGGGGCCACTCACTGACCAGAGGGGGGAGGGGCCACTCACTGACCAGAGGGGGGAGGGGCCACTCACTGACCAGAGGGGGAGGGGCCACTCACTGCCCGGAGGGGGAGGGGCCCATGACTGACCGGAGGGGGGAGGGGCCATTGACTGACCGGAGGGGGGAGGGGCCACTGACTGACCGGAGGGGGGAGGGGCCACTGACTGACCGGAGGGGGGAGGGGCCACTCACTGACCTGTAGAAGGAGGCGTGGCCCAGTCCGGAGACATGTGACGTAGAGGGATCGCAGTGATGAGGTCAGAGATCTCGCCGCCATTCCTGAGGAGGAGATACAACCAATCACCGCTGTACAGAACGTCTCCTCTCACCTCTCCCGCACGGCGCCCGATGATGACGTCACTTCCGGCCCCTTCTGTCAGATGATCAGACGTACGCACGCGCAGTAAGTGTTCCGTCACTTCCGGTGTCGCCGATTCTGACAGAAGAGGTGGAGAAGGAGGGGCGCACAGGTGATTGGGGCGGGGCTATGCACATCTATTGGAGGAGACATGGTGGAGGAGGGGCGGTCCGGAGTGTTTATTGGAGGATACAATTTCAGTGTCACCAGGAAGTGAAAGGGAAATCTCCCCGATGGGGACACAGTCATCCCCTCCCCCATCACCCAAGTGTCACCCCTCCCCCAGCACCCAAGCAAAGCTCCCTACTGTCCCTGATTTGGAGCAATGCCCCTCTTTGTCCCCCCTCTGTGTCCCTCTATGTCCCCCCTCTGTGCCCCTCTTTGTCCCCCCTCTGTGTCCCTCTATGTCCCCCCTCTGTGTCCCTCTATGTCCCCCCTCTGTGTCCCTCTATGTCCCCCCTCTGTGTCCCTCTATGTCCCCCCTCTGTGTCCCTCTATGTCCCCCCTCTGTGTCCCCCCTCTATGTCCCCCCTCTGTGCCCCTCTATGTCCCCCCTCTGTGTCCCTCTTTGTCCCCCCTCTGTGTCCCTCTATGTCCCCCCTCTGTGTCCCCCCTCTATGTCCCTCTATGTCCCCCCTCTGTGCCCCTCTTTGTCCCCCCTCTGTGTCCCTCTATGTCCCCCCTCTGTGTCCCCCCTCTGTGTCCCTCTATGTCCCCCCTCTGTGTCTCTCTATGTCCCCCCTCTGTGTCCCTCTATGTCCCCCCTCTGTGTCCCTCTATGTCCCCCCTCTGTGTCCCTCTATGTCCCCCCTCTGTGTCCCTCTATGTCCCCCCTCTGTGTCCCTCTATGTCCCCCCTCTGTGTCCCCCCTCTATGTCCCCCCTCTGTGCCCCTCTATGTCCCCCCTCTGTGTCCCTCTTTGTCCCCCCTCTGTGTCCCTCTATGTCCCCCCTCTGTGTCCCCCCTCTATGTCCCTCTATGTCCCCCCTCTGTGCCCCTCTTTGTCCCCCCTCTGTGTCCCTCTATGTCCCCCCTCTGTGTCCCCCCTCTGTGTCCCTCTATGTCCCCCCTCTGTGTCTCTCTATGTCCCCCCTCTGTGTCCCTCTATGTCCCCCCTCTGTGTCCCTCTATGTCCCCCCTCTGTGTCCCTCTATGTCCCCCCTCTGTGTCCCTCTATGTCCCCCCTCTGTGTCCCTCTATGTCCCCCCTCTATGCCCCTCTATGTCCCCCCTCTGTGTCCCTCTATGTCCCCCCTCTGTGTCCCTCTATGTCCCCCCTCTGTGTCCCCCCTCTGTGTCCCTCTATGTCCCCCCTCTGTGTCTCTCTATGTCCCCCCTCTGTGCCCCTCTATGTCCCCCCTCTGTGTCCCTCTATGTCCCCCCTCTGTGTCCCCCCTCTGTGTCCCTCTATGTCCCCCCTCTGTGTCCCTCTATGTCCCCCCTCTGTGTCCCTCTTTCTCCCCCTTCTGTGTCCCTCTATGTCCCCCCTCTGTGTCCCTCTATGTCCCCCCTCTGTGTCCCTCTATGTCCCCCCTCTATGCCCCTCTATGTCCCCCCTCTGTGTCCCTCTATGTCCCCCCTCTGTGTCCCTCTATGTCCCCCCTCTGTGTCCCTCTATGTCCCCTCTGTGTCCCCTCTATGTCCCCTCTGTGTCCCTCTATGTCCCCTCTGTGTCCCCTCTGTGTCCCCTCTGTGTCCCTCTATGTCCCCTCTATGTCCCCTCTGTGTCCCCTCTATGTCCCCTCTATGTCCCCTCTGTCCCTCTATGTCCCCTCTGTGTCCCTCTATGTCCCCTCTGTGTCCATCTGTGTCCCTCTATGTCCCCTCTGTGTCCCTCTATGTCCCCTCTGTGTCCCTCTGTGTCCCCTCTATGTCCATCTGTGTCCCCTCTATGTCCCCTCTGTGTCCCTCTATGTCCCTCTATGTCCCCTCTGTGTCCCTCTATGTCCCCTCTGTGTCCCTCTATGTCCCCTCTGTCCCTCTATGTCCCCTCTGTGTCCCCCTGTGTCCCTCTGTGTCCCTCTATGTCCCCTCTGTGTCCATCTGTGTCCCTCTATGTCCCCTCTGTGTCCCTCTATGTCCCCTCTGTGTCCCTCTATGTCCCCTCTGTGTCCCTCTATGTCCCCTCTGTGTCCCTCTATGTCCCCTCTGTGTCCCTCTATGTCCCCTCTGTGTCCCCCTATGTCCCCTCTGTGTCCCTCTATGTCCCCTCTGTGTCCATCTGTGTCCCTCTATGTCCCCTCTGTGTCCCCCTGTGTCCCTCTATGTCCCCTCTGTGTCCCCCCTCTGTGTCCCTCTATGTCCCCTCTGTGTCCCTCTATGTCCCCTCTGTGTCCCTCTATGTCCCCCCTCTGTGCCCCTCTATGTCCCTCTGTGTCCCTCTATGTCCCCTCTGTGTCCCTCTATGTCCCCCCTCTGTGTCCCTCTATGTCCCCCCTCTGTGCCCCCTCTATGTCCCCCCTCTGTGTCCCTCTATGTCCCCTCTGTGTCCCCTCTATGTCCCCTCTGTGTCCCTCTATGTCCCCTCTGTGTCCCTCTATGTCCCCTCTGTGTCCCTCTATGTCCCCTCTGTGTCCCTCTATGCCCCTCTGTGTCCCCTCTGTGTCCATCTGTGTCCCCTCTATGTCCCTCTATGTCCATCTGTGTCCCCTCTATGTCCCCTCTATGTCCATCTGTGTCCCCTCTATGTCCCCTCTGTGTCCCTCTATGTCCTCTCTGTGTCCCCTCTATGTCCCCTCTGTGTCCCTCTATGTCCCCTCTGTGTCCATCTGTGTCCCCTCTTGTCCCTCTATGTCCCCTCTGTGTCCCTCTATGTCCCCTCTGTGTCCCTCTATGTCCCCCTGTGTCCCTCTATGTCCCCTCTGTGTCCCTCTATGTCCCCTCTGTGTCCCTCTATGTCCCCCTGTGTCCCCTCTGTGTCCCCTCTGTGTCCCCTCTGTGCCCCTCTATGTCCCTCTATGTCCCCCTGTGTCCCTCTATGTCCCCTCTGTGTCCCTCTATGTCCCCCCTCTGTGTCCCTCTATGTCCCCTCTGTGTCCCTCTATGTCCCCCCTCTGTCCCTCTATGTCCCCTCTATGTCCCCTCTGTGTCCCCTCTGTGTCCATCTGTGTCCCCTCTGTGTCCCTCTATGTCCCTCTATGTCCCCTCTGTGTCCCTCTATTTCCCCTCTGTGTCCCTCTATGTCCCTCTATGTCACCTCTATGCCCCTCTGTGTCCCTCTATGCCCCTCTGTGTTCCTCTATGTCCCCTCTGTGTCCCTCTATGTCCCCTCTGTGTCCCCTCTATGCCCCTCTGTGTCCCTCTATGTCCCCTCTGTGTCCCTCTATGTCCCCTCTATGTCCCTCTATGTCCCCTCTGTGTCCCTCTATGTCCATCTGTGTCCCCTCTGTGTCCATCTGTGTCCCCTCTGTGTCCCTCTATGTCCCCTCTATGTCCATCTGTGTCCCCTCTATGTCCCCTCTGTGTCCCTCTATGTCCCCTCTGTGTCCCTCTATGTCCATCTGTGTCCCTCTGTGTCCCTCTATGTCCCCCTGTGTCCCTCTATGTCCCCCCTCTGTGTCCCTCTATGTCCCCCCTCTGTGTCCCTCTATGTCCCCCCTCTATGCCCCTCTATGTCCCCCCTCTGTGTCCCTCTATGTCCCCCCTCTGTGTCCCTCTATGTCCCCCCTCTGTGTCCCTCTATGTCCCCTCTGTGTCCCTCTATGTCCCCTCTGTGTCCCTCTATGTCCCCTCTATGTCCCCTCTGTGTCCCCTCTATGTCCCCTCTGTGTCCCATCTGTGTCCCCTCTGTGTCCCTCTATGTCCCCTCTGTGTCCCCTCTATGTCCCCTCTGTCCCTCTATGTCCCCTCTGTGTCCCATCTGTGTCCCTCTATGTCCCCTCTGTGTCCATCTGTGTCCCTCTATGTCCCCTCTGTGTCCCTCTATGTCCCCTCTGTGTCCCCTCTATGTCCCCTCTGTCCCTCTGTGTCCCCTCTGTGTCCCATCTGTGTCCCTCTATGTCCCCTCTGTGTCCATCTGTGTCCCTCTATGTCCCCTCTGTGTCCCTCTGTGTCCCCTCTATGTCCATCTGTGTCCCCTCTGTGTCCCTCTATGTCCCCTCTGTGTCCCTCTATGTCCCCTCTGTCCCTCTGTGTCCCCCTGTGTCCCTCTATGTCCCCTCTGTCCCTCTGTGTCCCCCTGTGTCCCTCTGTGTCCCTCTATGTCCCCTCTGTGTCCATCTGTGTCCCTCTATGTCCCCTCTGTGTCCCTCTATGTCCCCTCTGTGTCCCTCTATGTCCCCTCTGTGTCCCTCTATGTCCCCTCTATGTCCCCTCTGTGTCCCTCTATGTCCCCTCTGTGTCCATCTGTGTCCCTCTATGTCCCCTCTGTGTCCCCCTGTGTCCCTCTATGTCCCCTCTGTGTCCCCCCTCTGTGTCCCTCTATGTCCCCTCTGTGTCCCTCTATGTCCCCTCTGTGTCCCTCTATGTCCCCCCTCTGTGCCCCCTCTGTGCCCCTCTATGTCCCTCTGTGTCCCTCTATGTCCCCTCTGTGTCCCTCTATGTCCCCTCTGTGTCCCTCTATGTCCCCCCTCTGTGTCCCTCTATGTCCCCCCTCTGTGCCCCCTCTATGTCCCCCCTCTGTGTCCCTCTATGTCCCCTCTGTGTCCCCTCTATGTCCCCTCTGTGTCCCTCTATGTCCCCTCTGTGTCCCTCTATGTCCCCTCTGTGTCCCTCTATGTCCCCTCTGTGTCCCTCTATGCCCCTCTGTGTCCCCTCTGTGTCCATCTGTGTCCCCTCTATGTCCATCTGTGTCCCCTCTATGTCCTCTCTGTGTCCCCTCTATGTCCCCTCTGTGTCCCCTCTTGTCCCTCTATGTCCCCTCTTGTCCCTCTATGTCCCCTCTGTGTCCCTCTATGTCCCCTCTGTGTCCCTCTATGTCCCCTCTGTGTCCCTCTATGTCCCCCTGTGTCCCCTCTATGTCCATCTGTGTCCCCTCTGTGTCCCCTCTGTGCCCCTCTATGTCCCTCTGTGTCCCTCTATGTCCCCCTGTGTCCCTCTATGTCCCCTCTGTGTCCCTCTATGCCCCCCCTCTGTCCCTCTATGTCCCCTCTGTGTCCCCTCTGTGTCCATCTGTGTCCCCTCTGTGTCCCTCTATGTCCCTCTATGTCCCTCTATGTCCCCTCTGTGTCCCTCTATTTCCCCTCTGTGTCCCTCTATGTCCCTCTATGTCACCTCTATGCCCCTCTGTGTCCCTCTATGCCCCTCTGTGTTCCTCTATGTCCCCTCTGTGTCCCTCTATGTCCCCTCTGTGTCCCTCTGTGTCCCCTCTATGCCCCTCTGTGTCCCTCTATGTCCCCTCTGTGTCCCTCTATGTCCCCTCTATGTCCCTCTATGTCCCTCTATGTCCCCTCTGTGTCCCTCTATGTCCATCTGTGTCCCCTCTGTGTCCCCTCTGTGTCCCCTCTGTGTCCCTCTATGTCCCCTCTATGTCCCCTCTATGTCCATCTGTGTCCCCTCTATGTCCCCTCTGTGTCCCTCTATGTCCCCTCTGTGTCCCTCTATGTCCCCCTGTGTCCCTCTATGTCCCCTCTGTGTCCATCTGTGTCCCCTCTGTGTCCCTCTATGTGTCCCTCTATGTCCCCTCTGTGTCCCTCTGTGTCCCCTCTATGTCCCCCTATGTCCCCTCTATGTCCCCCCTCTGTGCCCCTCTATGTCCCCTCTGTGTCCCTCTATGTCCCCTCTGTGTCCCTCTATGTCCCCTCTGTGTCCCTCTATGTCCCCCCTCTGTGTCCCCTCTATGTCCCCCCTCTGTGTCCCTCTATGTCCCCTCTGTGTCCCCTCTATGTCCATCTGTGTCCCCTCTATGTCCCCTCTATGTCCCTCCTGTGTCCCCTCTATGCCCCTCTGTGTCCCTCTATGCCCCACTGTGTCCCCTCTGTGTCCCTCTATGCCCCTCTGTGTCCCCTCTGTGTCCCCTCTGTGTCCCTCTGTGCCCCCTCTGTGTCCCTCTATGTCCCCCTGTGTCCCTCTATGTCCCCTCTGTGTCCATCTGTGTCCCTCTATGTCCCTCTATGTCCCCTCTGTGTCCCTCTATGTCCCCTCTGTGTCCCTCTATGTGTCCCTCTATGTCCCCTCTGTGTCCCTCTGTGTCCCCTCTATGTCCCCCTATGTCCCCTCTATGTCCCCCATCTGTGCCCCTCTATGTCCCCTCTGTGTCCCTCTATGTCCCCCCTCTGTGTCCCTCTATGTCCCCTCTGTGTCCCCTCTATGTCCATCTGTGTCCCCTCTATGTCCCCTCTGTGTCCCTCTATGTCCCCTCTGTGCCCCCTCTATGTCCCCTCTATGTCCCTCCTGTGTCCCCTCTATGCCCCTCTGTGTCCCTCTATGCCCCTCTGTGTCCCTCTGTGTCCCCTCTGTGTCCCTCTATGCCCCTCTGTGTCCCCTCTGTGTCCCCTCTGTGTCCCTCTGTGCCCCCTCTATGTCCCCCTGTGTCCCTCTATGTCCCCTCTATGTCCATCTGTGTCCCTCTGTGTCCCTCTATGTCCCCCTGTGTCCCTCTATGTCCCCTCTGTGTCCATCTGTGTCCCCTCTGTGTCCCTCTATGTGTCCCTCTATGTCCCCTCTGTGTCCCTCTGTGTCCCCTCTATGTCCCCCTATGTCCCCTCTATGTCCCCCCTCTGTGCCCCTCTATGTCCCCTCTGTGTCCCTCTATGTCCCCTCTGTGTCCCTCTATGTCCCCTCTGTGTCCCTCTATGTCCCCCCTCTGTGTCCCCTCTATGTCCCCCCTCTATGTCCCCCCTCTGTGTCCCTCTATGTCCCCTCTGTGTCCCCTCTATGTCCATCTGTGTCCCCTCTATGTCCCCTCTGTGTCCCTCTATGTCCCCTCTGTGTCCCCTCTATGTCCCTCCTGTGTCCCCTCTATGCCCCTCTGTGTCCCTCTATGCCCCACTGTGTCCCCTCTGTGTCCCTCTATGCCCCTCTGTGTCCCCTCTGTGTCCCCTCTGTGTCCCTCTGTGCCCCCTCTGTGTCCCTCTATGTCCCCCTGTGTCCCTCTATGTCCCCTCTGTGTCCATCTGTGTCCCTCTATGTCCCTCTATGTCCCCTCTGTGTCCCTCTATGTCCCCTCTGTGTCCCTCTATGTGTCCCTCTATGTCCCCTCTGTGTCCCCTCTATGTCCCCCTATGTCCCCTCTATGTCCCCCATCTGTGCCCCTCTATGTCCCCTCTGTGTCCCTCTATGTCCCCCCTCTGTGTCCCTCTATGTCCCCTCTGTGTCCCCTCTATGTCCATCTGTGTCCCCTCTATGTCCCCTCTGTGTCCCTCTATGTCCCCTCTGTGCCCCCTCTATGTCCCCTCTATGTCCCTCCTGTGTCCCCTCTATGCCCCTCTGTGTCCCTCTATGCCCCTCTGTGTCCCTCTGTGTCCCCTCTGTGTCCCTCTATGCCCCTCTGTGTCCCCTCTGTGTCCCCTCTGTGTCCCTCTGTGCCCCCTCTGTGCCCCCTCTATGTCCCCCTGTGTCCCTCTATGTCCCCTCTGTGTCCATCTGTGTCCCTCTATGTCCCTCTATGTCCCCTCTGTGTCCCTCTATGTCCCTCTATGTGTCCCTCTATGTCCCCTCTGTGTCCCTCTGTGTCCCCTCTATGTCCCCCTATGTCCCCTCTATGTCCCCCCTCTGTGTCCCCTCTATGTCCCCCCTCTGTGTCCCTCTATGTCCCCTCTGTGTCCCCTCTATGTCCATCTGTGTCCCCTCTGTGTCCCTCTATGTCCCCTCTGTGCCCCCTCTATGTCCCCTCTATGTCCCTCCTGTGTCCCCTCTATGCCCCTCTGTGTCCCTCTATGCCCCTCTGTGTCCCCTCTGTGTCCCCTCTGTGCCCCCTCTGTGTCCCTCTATGTCCCCTCTGTGTCCCTCTGTGTTCCTCTATGTCCCCTCCTGTGCCCCCTCTGTGCCCCTCTGTGTCCCCTCTGTGTCCCTCTGTGTCCCTCTGTGTCCCTCTATGTCCCCTCTGTGTCCCTCTGTGTCCCTCTGTGTCCCCTCTTTGTCCCTCCTATGTCCCCTCTATGTCCATCTGTGTCCCCTCTGTGTTCCTCTATGTCCATCTGTGTCCCCTCTGTGTCCCTCTATGTCCATCTGTGTCCCCTCTGTGTCCCTCTATGTCCATCTGTGTCCCCTCTGTGTCCCTCTGTGTCCCTCTATGTCCCCTCTGTGTCCCTCTATGTCCCCTCTGTGTCCCTCTATGTCCCCTCTGTGTCCCCTCTATGTCCCTCTATGTCCCCTCTGTGTCCCCTCTATGTCCCTCTATGTCCCCTCTGTGTCCCTCTATGTCCCCTCTGTGTCCCGCTATGTCCCCCTGTGTCCCGCTATGTCCCCTCTGTGTCCCGCTATGTCCCCTCTGTGTCCCTCTATGTCCCCTCTATGTCCCCTCTGTGTCCATCTGTGTCCCTCTATGTCCCCTCTGTGTCCCTCTATGTCCCCTCTGTGTCCCTCTATGTCCCCTCTATGTCCATCTGTGTCCCCTCTATGTCCATCTGTGTCCCCTCTATGTCCCCTCTGTGTCCCTCTATGTCCCCTCTGTGTCCCCTCTATGTCCCCTCTGTGTCCCTCTATGTCCCCTCTGTGTCCCTCTATGTCCCCTCTATGTCCCCTCTATGTCCATCTGTGTCCCTCTATGTCCATCTGTGTCCCTCTGTGTCCCTCTATGTCCCCTCTGTGTCCCCTCTATGTCCCCTCTGTGTCCCCTCTATGTCCCCTCTATGTCCATCTGTGTCCCCTCTGTGTCCATCTGTGTCCCTCTGTGTCCCTCTATGTCCCCTCTGTGTCCCTCTATGTCCCCTCTGTGTCCCTCTATGTGTCCCTCTATGTCCCCTCTGTGTCCCTCTGTGTCCCCTCTATGTCCCCCTATGTCCCCTCTATGTCCCCCATCTGTGCCCCTCTATGTCCCCTCTGTGTCCCTCTATGTCCCCCCTCTGTGTCCCTCTATGTCCCCTCTGTGTCCCCTCTATGTCCATCTGTGTCCCCTCTATGTCCCCTCTGTGTCCCTCTATGTCCCCTCTGTGCCCCCTCTATGTCCCCTCTATGTCCCTCCTGTGTCCCCTCTATGCCCCTCTGTGTCCCTCTATGCCCCTCTGTGTCCCTCTATGCCCCTCTGTGTCCCTCTGTGCCCCCTCTATGTCCCCCTGTGTCCCTCTATGTCCCCTCTGTGTCCATCTGTGTCCCTCTATGTCCCTCTATGTCCCCTCTGTGTCCCTCTATGTCCCTCTATGTGTCCCTCTATGTCCCCTCTGTGTCCCTCTGTGTCCCCTCTATGTCCCCCTATGTCCCCTCTATGTCCCCCCTCTGTGTCCCCTCTATGTCCATCTGTGTCCCCTCTGTGTCCCTCTATGTCCCCTCTGTGCCCCCTCTATGTCCCCTCTATGTCCCTCCTGTGTCCCCTCTATGCCCCTCTGTGTCCCTCTATGCCCCTCTGTGTCCCCTCCTGTGCCCCCTCTGTGCCCCTCTGTGTCCCCTCTGTGTCCCTCTGTGTCCCTCTATGTCCCCTCTGTGTCCCTCTATGTCCCCTCTGTGTCCCTCTATGTCCCCTCTGTGTCCCTCTGTGTCCCCTCTATGTCCCCTCTATGTCCATCTGTGTCCCCTCTGTGTTCCTCTATGTCCATCTGTGTCCCCTCTGTGTCCCTCTATGTCCATCTGTGTCCCCTCTGTGTCCCTCTATGTCCATCTGTGTCCCCTCTGTGTCCCTCTATGTCCCCTCTGTGTCCCTCTATGTCCCCTCTGTGTCCCCTCTATGTCCCTCTATGTCCCCTCTGTGTCCCTCTATGTCCCCTCTGTGTCCCTCTATGTCCCCCTGTGTCCCGCTATGTCCCCTCTGTGTCCCGCTATGTCCCCTCTGTGTCCCTCTATGTCCCCTCTATGTCCCCTCTGTGTCCATCTGTGTCCCTCTATGTCCCCTCTGTGTCCCTCTATGTCCCCTCTGTGTCCCTCTATGTCCCCTCTATGTCCATCTGTGTCCCCTCTATGTCCATCTGTGTCCCCTCTATGTCCCCTCTGTGTCCCTCTATGTCCCCTCTGTGTCCCCTCTATGTCCCCTCTGTGTCCCTCTATGTCCCCTCTGTGTCCCTCTATGTCCCCTCTATGTCCCCTCTATGTCCATCTGTGTCCCCTCTGTGTCCCTCTATGTCCATCTGTGTCCCTCTGTGTCCCTCTATGTCCCCTCTGTGTCCCTCTATGTCCCCCTGTGTCCCTCTATGTCCCCTCTGTGTCCCCTCTGTGTCCATCTGTGTCCCTCTATGTCCCCTCTGTGTCCATCTGTGTCCCCTCTGTGTCCCTCTATGTCCCCTCTATGTCCATCTGTGTCCCTCTATGTCCCCTCTGTGTCCATCTGTGTCCCCTCTTTGTCCCCTCTGTGTCCATCTGTGTCCCATCTGTGTCCCTCTATGTCCCCTCTGTGTCCCTCTATGTCCCCTCTATGTCCCTCTGTGTTCCCTCTGTGTCCCTCTATGTCCATCTGTGTCCCTCTGTGTCCCTCTATGTCCATCTGTGTCCCCTCTATGTCCCCTCTATGTCCCCTCTGTGTCCCTCTGTGTCCCCTCTGTGTCCATCTGTGTCCCTCTATGTCCCCTCTGTGTCCCTCTATGTCCCCTCTGTGTCCCCTCTATGTCCCCTCTATGTCCCCTCTGTGTCCCTCTATGTCCCCTCTGTGTCCCCTCTATGTCCCCTCTATGTCCCCTCTGTGTCCCTCTATGTCCCCTCTGTGTCCCTCTATGTCCCCTCTATGTCCATCTGTGTCCCCTCTATGTCCCTCTATGTCCCCTCTGTGTCCCTCTATGTCCCCTCTGTGTCCCTCTATGTCCCCTCTGTGTCCCTCTGTGTCCCCTCTGTGTCCCTCTATGTCCATCTGTGTCCCCTCTGTGTCCCTCTATGTCCATCTGTGTCCCCTCTGTGTCCCTCTGTGTCCATCTGTGTCCCCTCTGTGTCCATCTGTGTCCCCTCTGTGTCCCTCTATGTCCCCTCTGTGTCCATCTGTGTCCCTCTATGTTCCCTCTGTGTCCCTCTATGTCCCCCTATGTCCCCTCTGTGTCCCTCTGTGTCCCTCTATGTCCCCTCTGTGTCCCTCTATGTCCCCTCTGTGTCCCTCTATGTCCCCTCTGTGTCCATCTGTGTCCCCTCTGTGTCCCCTCTGTGTCCCTCTATGTCCCTCTGTGTCCCCTCTATGTCCCTTCTGTGTCCCTCTATGTCCCCTCTGTGTCCCTCTATGTCCCCTCTATGTCCATCTGTGTCCCCTCTATGTCCCCCTATGTCCATCTGTGTCCCCTCTATGTCCCCTCTATGTCCATCTGTGTCCCCTCTGTGTCCCTCTATGTCCATCTGTGTCCCCTCTATGTCCCCCTATGTCCCTCTATGTCCCCTCTATGTCCATCTGTGTCCCCTCTATGTCCCTCTATGTCCCCTCTGTGTCCCTCTATGTCCATCTGTGTCCCCTCTATGTCCCCCTATGTCCCCTCTGTGTCCCTCTATGTCCCCTCTGTGCCCCTCTGTGTCCCTCTATGTCCCCTCTGTGTCCCTCTATGTCCCCTCTGTGTCCCGGACTTCCGGTGTGTATGAAATGGGAGGGGCTATGACGTCATATCATTAGACTCCTGCCGCAGTGTGTTGAGTAGACTCCTCCCCCTCATTACACTGACATCTGAGCCAGCCAATGGCTGTCCGAGTCTCCTGAGAGCGGGAAGATCGCAGACATCACGTGAGATAAGAATTGGAGAATAATAAGCCTTCCCTTACAATCACCTCATCACACCGACCATCTCCCCTCCCTCATCACAACCAATCACCTTCCATTTACCTCACACCGATCACCGCCCCTCCCCCCCCCCCCCCTCATCAAAACCAATCACCTTCCATTTACCTCACAGCTCAGCTCCCGCCCTGGTAATATCATACAGTATATGTATATAGATAGTATATAGAAGGAGGAGGGGAGTATATATATATTATATAGGGGGAGAGTAATATACAGATAGTATATAGGTGTGCAGAGTAGTATACAGATAGTATATAGGTGTGCAGAGTAGTATACAGATAGTATATAGGTGTGCAGAGTAGTATACAGATAGTATATAGGTGTGCAGAGTAGTATACAGATAGTATATAGGTGTGCAGAGTAGTATACAGATAGTATATAGGTGTGCAGAGTAGTATACAGATAGTATATAGGTGTGCAGGGTAGTATACAGATAGTATATAGGTGTGCAGGGTAGTATACAGATAGTATATAGGTGTGCAGGGTAGTATACAGATAGTATATAAGGGGAGTATATATACTATATCCCCCATATATACCCAGATATAGAGATGTGACCTGTGTTCTCTCTGTATATACTATATACCACTGTCCTATATATATCTCTATATACTATATCCCCCGTATATACCCAGATATGGAGGTGTGACGTATGTACTCTCTGTATATACTATATATCCACTGTCCTCTATATATCTCTATATACTATATCCCCCGTATATACACAGATATAGAGATGTGACCTGTGTACTCTCTGTATATACTATATATCCACTGTCCTATATATATATATATATATATATATATATATATATATATATATATTCTCTTCATGCAGACTTGTAAAGTTGCTGAGAGGTCCACTTTAACCGCTTGATATCCGCACTATAGCCGAATGACGGCTACAGCGCGGACCTGCATTCATATGACGGCCTCCCCTGTGCACGTGCCCTGCGCACGCGCTGTGATCACCGATCCAAGTAAGGGGCCGGTCCCAGCCCCTTACCATGTGATCAGCTGTCAGCCAATGACAGCTGATCACATGATCAAAACAAAAGCTCGGTAATCGTTTTTTTTTTCTCCTCGCGCTGACAGTGCGAGGAGAAAAAAAAGCCGATCACCGGCTCAGCAGCAAGGGACATCGGTCCCGAAGAGGAGGAGGCAATAATGCCTCAATTGTGCCACCAGTACCCCCTGCCAGTGCCATCTGACATTGCCACATCACAGTGCCCACCACTGCCATGTATCAATGCCCACCAGTGGTGCCAATCAGTGCCACCTAGCAGTGTACAAGATCAGTGCCCATTATTGCCACCCATCAGTGCCCATCACTGCCACCCATCAGTGCCCATCACTGCCACCCATCAGTGCCCATCACTGCCACCCATCAGTGCCCATTACTGCCACCTATCAGTGCCCATTGGTGCCGCCTCATCAGCGTACATCAATGAAGGTGAAAAATGACCCTTTTAAAAAAATTTATAACAAAATATAAAAAAAAAAAAATTTTTTTTAAAAATTCGGTCTTTTTAAATTTTTTTAACAAAAAATAAAAACCGCAGAGGTGATCAAATACCACCAAAAGAAAGCTCTATTTGTGGGGAAAAAATGATAAAAATTTCATTTGGGTACAGTGTTGTATGACCGTGCAATTGTCATTCAAAGTGCGTCAGCGCTGAAAGCTCAAAATTGGTCTGGGCAGGAGGGGGGTTTAAGTGCCCAGTAAGCAAGTGGTTAAGGTCTGCCTGGAGTCCTGCTATGAAGCCTTGATTGCTGAGCTCTTCTTGTCCAGGATAGGGACTCTTACGTCTTCCCTTCTTCTTGTCCAGGATAGGGACTCTTACGTCTTCCCTTCTTCTTGTCCATTGATAGGGACTCTTACGTCTTCCCTTCTTCTTGTCCATTGATAGGGACTCTTACGTCTTCCCTTCTTCTTGTCCATTGATAGGGACTCTTACGTCTTCCCTTCTTCTTGTCCATTGATAGGGACTCTTACGTCTTCCCTTCTTCTTGTCCATTGATAGGGACTCTTACGTCTTCCCTTCTTCTTGTCCATTGATAGGGACTCTTACGTCTTCCCTTCTTCTTGTCCATTGATAGGGACTCTTACGTCTTCCCTTCTTCTTGTCCAGGATAGGGACTCTTACGTCTTCCCTTCTTCTTGTCCATGATAGGGACTCTTACGTCTTCCCTTCTTCTTGTCCAGGATAGGGACTCTTATGTCTTCCCTTCTTCTTGTCTAGGATAGGGACTCTTACGTCTTCCCTTCTTCTTGTCCAGGATAGGGACTCTTACGTCTTCCCTTCTTCTTGTCCAGGATAGGGACTCTTACGTCTTCCCTTCTTCTTGTCACAGGATACGGACTCTTACGTCTTCCCTTCTTCTTGTCCAGGATAGGGACTCTTACGTCTTCCCTTCTTCTTGTCACAGGATAGGGACTCTTACGTCTTCCTATCTTCTTGTCACAGGATAGGGACTCTTACGTCTTCCCTTCTTCTTGTCCAGGATAGGGACTCTTACGTCTTCCCTTCTTCTTGTCCAGGATAGGGACTCTTACGTCTTCCCTTCTTCTTGTCCAGGATAGGGACTCTTACGTCTTCCCTTCTTCTTCTCCAGCATAGGGTTTATGTCTTTTCTATGTGTTTAACTCACTAGAGGAGTGACGGGAATTGGCTGACATATATTCGCCGCTATTCCCGTGACTTTCCAATACCTATGCCCACATCCAAGATGGCGCTCTGTGTTTCTCCTATTTGGTCCCAGAGCGAGGCTTGGTGTCTGCATAAATTGTGGTGGCTCAGCGCGCTGCCCGTTCCCCATTGCGAACGTCAACCTGTGACGAAACGCGTCTGGGAGGGACGTGCTGACGTCACCACGCTTTGCTCTGAGTGGACGGGAGCTGTCTGAGTGCCGGCCGGCATCGCTGTTATTCGTGTTTTTAAATGTAAGTGCTTTTAATAAATTGGAGTCGGACGTTATTACACTATTGGCTGCTTCTCCTCTTTAATATATACACCTATCCGAGCCTGTGAAGACCTGCCAGGACGGGATCGCGGTGACTCTGCCAGTGCTTTGTTTGGGCTATTTCTGGTCGTCCCTCTGGTGAGCAGGAACCCCTATAGGTCTATTTAAGTCTACACTCTGCGTTACACAGAGGCTGCAAACCTACTGCTATTTATGTCCTCACTAGTTCACCATCTGGTAAGCGGCCCCTTGTGTCTGTGCACCGGGTGTTCTCTTTGCTGTTTAATTTCTGGTCTGTTGGTTCAACCCCATTTTTGGTTAACTGGTTTTTATATTAGACTCTAAGGACACCTTTCATTGCATGCTGCACACACCTTTTCTTGCGTCCCTGTATTGGCTATACATTCAGGGTGCATTTATGATTTTATGATTATTTGTGTGAACACCCCCCCCTCTTTTGACGGAAAATGTTTATGTCAGTATCACACTATGGTCTTTTTATTTTGATTTAACCCTATGTGGACCCGTTCTGCCGCATGAGCGCGAAGGATTCTGCCCACTTTGAAGTGCTCCTAAAGGCCCGGGCTGGGGTTTAAGCCATCTGTCTGATTTGGCTTACGCTCTGGTAAGCAGTTCACCACATAGTCATCTTCCACTTTCTCCACCTCATCGTATAGAAGAATTTATTGCAGTATTCTGGACTTAATTGTTTTCTCTTCACTGATTTTATACTGGACTCACTTTTAGCGCGGTTTACCTGTTTATGTATTTTGTTGGTGGGCCCCACTTATAACCGCAGCTTATCGAACTTCTTTTATGATACTTGCATAAGGTGTCACCTCACTCCTATTCACATTTTTTGCACCGATATTTAATTTCTATATATATTTTTTCAATTTTGTTTATCCAAGCGCAATTTTGTTTTTCTTATTGTTTGTACTCACGGGTTATTATTGCAGCTGGTATAAGTTTTTTCTGTCATGGATATCTTCGAATTTAGAGCTCAAAAAACAGTTAACACTGAAGGGGTTTTTGAGGCCTACAAGGAGGATGAGAATGATTTAGGGGGTCTCTTTGTAAGACTTAAGAATCTCATGATCTCTGAAACCCATACACAATGGGATATAGCCTACCTAGGGACATACATAAAAAACTCGATGGTCCCGAGGAGTTTGAGATGGGAGATCTCTCCCCAGAGAGGCGAATCAGAATTGGAGGAGTGGTTCAAATATTTTAACCAAGCCGGTTTATCACTCCTCCAATTTCTGATCGATAGAAAGTCTGCCAAGTTGCAGAAAATTGACACAGAGATAAAAATCATTAAGGATAAACTCAGTGCCAGTAGGGACAGTGATGAATATAGAGAGAGATCTCAGGGTTTACTGAAAATCCTTGAAAAAGAGGATAGGGATCAAAAATTCAAGAAAAGAAAGAAGTATAATCGGGATCTCAGCGATTATTGTAACAATATGGTCTTTGAGTGGCAGAAAAAATTGGCTGAAGAAAATTCAGCCAATCAGGCCAGTACCGAGATGGAGGTGGTTACCCAGGATTATGGGGATAATAACAGTAATGGCGGCCGTTCCCTGGGACCACCGCCTCCATCAAGAAACAATGGTAACAAGAAAGGCCCCTTGGGCAAAACCCAAAAAAGTATGGGCCTCCAGAGGTTGCAGTCCCCTCAAAGACCTTTAGCCAATAAACCCAATAATATGCCTCCATACCACCAATACAACCTGGAACCCCCTAGGCCCAATAACACACAGAGGGGAGGAGGAGCTAGGTCTATCCCCCCCCCCCCCCCCCCATGGAGGGGTGGTTACCCTACGAGTGGAAGAGGGCGGGGCCCACCCCACCCAACTCCACCAGAGATCAGAGTTATGGTGGAAGTTATCCAGATTGGTGGAGACCCAACCATAATTATGATGTGTATCAGAGACCGCCATATCAAGACCCGTATGCTGGGGGTTGGGAGTACAATCTCCCCACGCAGAATAGGTTCTTCCCTATCAGCGATATGAACTCATTTGAGGGAATGGCTGCCCCCCATGCACCATTGGAATACCCACCAGATACCCAGGTTCCCAATTTGTCTTTCCCTCCCCGGATTCCGGCTACCCCCGGTCCTTCTGCCCCATTGCCCAGGGGAGCGGGAACTTGGGGTTTTTCCAAACCAGGCCAGGGACTCAAAAGGCCGGTAGAAAGAAGCGAGGAACCAGAGGGGGGAGGCGAATGCGAGCAAAAAAAAGCCAGAATGTGACAGGTCAGGGCATTTTCAACTTGAGTACCGTTGAACTGACACAATCTGAAAAGTTGGTGTTGGACAAAGGTCTCAAGTTTGCCCCTCCAAAAAGTTTAAATCGTTTCCAAACATACATGGATGTCCACAAGTTTATCCGGAAATTAAACATTAAGAGATATGTATTAGGGAACCACATCACAAGGAATTCCCAACCTAGCGGTAACTATGTACATTCAGGATTGGCAAATGCATCCCTCTTTAATCCCCCGGGAACACTTGCTCCGGCACTCAAAGTGTTCAGAGATGTGCTGTTGAGGGATCCCGAGGAGTTGGAGATTAAAAATGCAAGGAACTCCAGAGCCATACAAGAGGGACTAGATTCTTTGTGTAAGAACAAAGATCTAGTCATTCGCCCAGCGGATAAGGGGGGAGGGATAGTGGTGCTTGATCGGAAGGATTACCTGGCTGAAATGTCCAGGATCCTTGGCGACACAGAAACCTACACCCCCCTCCCCTCTGACCCTAAAAATAGCTACCTTAGGGAGTTACGTAGGATCATTTCCAAAGGCACTTCCCGGGGTATTCTGGGAGACAAGGAGAGCCTATATCTGGTCCCCAAAGCCCCCAGAACCCCTATTATTGGGGCATTGACTCTGTCACATCCCAGGTGGGCAGATATATTGATTTTTTCCTCCAGCCCCTAGTACAAAAGATGCCATCATACATCAAAGACACACGCCATGTGCTTAATCTTCTTTCTGGTACTGATATCAGGCCTGGGATGTGGTTGGTGAGCGCGGATGTTACCTCGTTATACACCATAATCCCTCATGACATGGGCCTTCAAGCGGTTGAGGGAGCTTTAAAGAATGACTCAGGCCTTCCCACAGACCAGATTTCCTTTATTATGGAATTGTTGGTTTTTGCGGCCTCCCACCACTATTTTTGGTTTTCAGATCAATTCTACCGCCAGAGTCGTGGCGTGGCTATGGGGGCTAAATATGCCCCCAGCCTGGCCAACTTATTTATGGCCAAGTGGGAGGAGGATGTCATCTATACCCACCGTAATCCCCATCTAGTCCTGTGGGCGAGGTATATAGATGACATCCTCCTCCTGTGGGATGGAGATGGCTTGGAACTTCAACAATTCTTGTCCTCCCTCAATACCAACAATCGTGGAATCCATTTGAACTTTGAGACAAGCCAGACTCAAATCCACTTCTTGGATCTCACCATATCTATTGAAGGTGGGATTCTGTCTACATCAACCTTTTTTAAGGAGAGCGATAGAAATTCCTACATTCCGCTTGAAAGCTGCCACTATAGACCCTGGTTAAAAGGGATACCAAAAAGTCAATATATGAGGGTCCGTAGGAACTGTTCGAATTTGGAGAATTTTCTATCACAGAGTAATGTCCTCACAGAGAGATTCCTAGAAAAGGAGTATACTAATGGAGACCTCATTCCGGTGCTAAAAAGTGTACAGGAGATGGATAGGGAACTTCTGTTGAGGGACAGACCCCGGACCAGTACCTCCACAAACAACTTGGGAATCCCTTTTATCACTACCTACTCACTCCAACACAAAGAGATTAAGCAATTGGTTTCTAAACACTGGCACATAGTTACTAATGATCGGATTTTAAAAGAAGCTCTACCACCTAGGCCTAGAATTGTTTTTAAGGGGGCGCCCTCATTTAAGAATAGGTTAGCCCCAGGGGTACTAGATCCTCCTCACATTAGAGCAACCTTTTTTGACCAGTTAACTGGTTTCTACAGATGTAATAAGTGTCTGGTCTGTTCCCACAACTCATGTGTGACCAGGAGGACCCAAACTTTTGTTTCGACAAAAACTGGTCGGACCCATCACATCACTCCATTTATTACCTGTTCTACCATTGGAGTGGTTTACCTATTGCAATGCCCTTGTGGCTTGCAATATGTGGGGCGGACCAAACGCCCCCTCCAGGTGAGGCTCAATGAGCATATTACCAACATTCTGACAGGTTTTAAAAACCATTCGGTCTCGAAACATTATAGGCTGGTTCATAACAGAGACCCCTCTAACACCTTGTTTTTGGGAATTGACCGCTACAAACCTCATTGGTGGGGTAGCTCCCTGGTAAGGGAGATCTCTAAATCCGAAATGGCTTGGATTCACAGGATTAAAAGCTACACGCCGTACGGTCTCAACATAGATGTGGATGTAAATTCATTTATTGATAACTCCTAATTTTTGTTATTTAAAGAATCTCAGTAGATTGGATATACCCAACCTCTGTTAGCACTTCGATTTTATCCATTCACGGTCTGTATTTCCCTTGTTAGGATCATTTTTAAGTTTAATTTTCAGCCATTTTTGCTGTGATATGCCTTGGTCGGGGCCCTTGACAAGGCCCCGTCTGAATTCTTTATGTTCTGGTTAATATAGGCACCATATGGAGGTGGCCATGTTACCACCGGTCGTGGACACTGGTGTATTTCCTCACCAGCTATTAACCTATAGGGTTTCCTTAAAGGATATAGCAGTTTATTTCTCGCTCAATATACTTATTATTATTTTGATTTTTATTTATTTTTACTTTATTTCAATTTATTTATTCAATTTCCCAATCCTACACTTCATTCCCCCTTACTCCCCAGGGGGCCTAGTACACTGTGAATATGTGACTATATATGCAATCTGTGGATGTGGGGGGTGCATTATATGTATGACTATGGTTTATTCCATTTGGGTTTTTTACAAGGTACAAATATATCCCTTGGTAATTTATAATGTACGTATTTTGCCTTGTCTGTTCTATGCATGTCATTTATCTTTGTAGAGCTGAATGGGGCTGTGTGCCACACGACCCCCAACCAAATACGTTTGAAATGTCTTGCCCCTATATGGTATAAAGTCCGGAGGTATAGCATGGAAGTTGTCCACTATTGGGGACACTGTCTTCCTTTGTTATGCATATCCGGCCATTCCGAGTGGTCCCTTTACTTAATAATTGAGGCCTGCCCTTTGTGCATAAAGGGCGTGAATCATATTAATTTGTTTTTCACTTCGAGTGCTAAGTGCCTCATTCTATGTGCCCAGGATTGGGGACATTTTATATATTTTTTATATATTTTTCTTATATATTTTTCCAATTTTTTTCTTTTGCTATACATATCTGGCCATTCAGATCGGTCTCTTTATTTAACTATTGAGGCCCGCCCTCTGTGCACAAAGGGCGTTAATCATATTAATGGTCACTTGAGTGTAGTAGTAAATGCCTTTTTATGTCTTTTCTATGTGTTTAACTCACTAGAGGAGTGACGGGAATTGGCTGACATATATTCGCCGCTATTCCCGTGACTTTCCAATACCTATGCCCACATCCAAGATGGCGCTCTGTGTTTCTCCTATTTGGTCCCAGAGCGAGGCTTGGTGTCTGCATAAATTGTGGTGGCTCAGCGCGCTGCCCGTTCCCCATTGAGAACGTCAACCTGTGACGAAACGCGTCTGGGAGGGACGTGCTGACGTCACCACGCTTTGCTCTGAGTGGACGGGAGCTGTCTGAGTGCCGGCCGGCATCGCTGTTATTCGTGTTTTTAAAATGTAAGTGCTTTTAATAAATTGGAGTCGGACGTTATTACACTATTGGCTGCTTCTCCTCTTTAATATATACACCTATCCGAGCCTGTGAAGACCTGCCAGGACGGGATCGCGGTGACTCTGCCAGTGCTTTGTTTGGGCTATTTCTGGTCGTCCCTCTGGTGAGCAGGAACCCCTATAGGTCTATTTAAGTCTACACTCTGGGTTACACAGAGGCTGCAAACCTACTGCTATTTATGTCCTCACTAGTTCACCATCTGGTAAGCGGCCCCTTGTGTCTGTGCACCGGGTGTTCTCTTTGCTGTTTAATTTCTGGTCTGTTGGTTCAACCCCATTTTTGGTTAACTGGTTTTTATATTAGACTCTAAGGACACCTTTCATTGCATGCTGCACACACCTTTTCTTGCGTCCCTGTATTGGCTATACATTCAGGGTGCATTTATGATTTTATGATTATTTGTGTGAACACCCCCCCTCTTTTGACGGAAAATGTTTATGTCAGTATCACACTATGGTCTTTTTATTTGATTTAACCCTATGTGGACCCGTTCTGCCGCATGAGCGCGAAGGATTCTGCCTACTTTGAAGTGCTCCTAAAGGCCCGGGCTGGGGTTTAAGCCATCTGTCTGATTTGGCTTACGCTCTGGTAAGCAGTTCACCACATAGTCATCTTCCACTTTCTCCACCTCATCGTATAGAAGAATTTATTGCAGTATTCTGGACTTAATTGTTTTCTCTTCACTGATTTTATACTGGACTCACTTTTAGCGCGGTTTACCTGTTTAAATAATATATATATAAAATTATTATTGGGGTGATCTATATATATATATATATATATATATATATATATATATATATATAATGATTGGGGTGATCTCTCTCTCTCTCTCTCTCTCTCTCTCTCTCTATATATATATATATATATAGAGATCACCCCAATAATAATATATATATTTTACCCCAATATTAATGATATATATCAGTGGGGGGGGGGGGGGGTAAATATGTTGTGAACGATGATGAGTTATTTAATTTATTGATCAATTTTGGATTGGAGGATTGGATATTATAGCGCCCCGTACCCCATTATTTCTATGATTTATATTGCTGGGGGGAGGGTACAATTACTATCATATATCAGTGATTAGGAGGGGGAGGGGAGGGGGGGTCACCTTTTTCTGGTATATAGTATATATCCATTACCCGACCATTCCTCACCATACACACCTCTGATAGTTCTATTGACAATCAATCACCCCTCCATATAATAAATGTCACTTTATTACACCCCCTATAAGAAAGCTACATCTGTCTGTATAATCACTGGGGGGGAGGGGGGTGTAATGATCACTGGAGGGGGGTAATGATCAGTGTGGGGGGGGTAATGATCAGTGGGGGGTGGGGAGTATTTAGAAGTAGAAAAACAAAATAGTTTGAATGGATTCTATGATGAAATATTGGAAATCAATAATCGTTTATCATCGTCATGGTGATGAGAATAATTGGTGTCGGTCCAGCACAGGATTTATAGGGAGATTTATGAAGCACCCCGTGATGTGTGGGGTACCGTACCCCGGATTTCTATGGGGGATCTAATAAAGGGGGTCCGACCCGCTACTAGCAAGGGGGAAATAATAAAGTGGCCGGTGAGTGTACAGTATATATACAGTATCTGACAAAAGTAAGTACACCCCTCAGTGACATTTGTGTAAATCTTTTCTTCTATCCTTTCATGTGACAACACTGAAGAAATGACACTTGTCTACAATGTAAAGTAGTGAGTGTACAGCTTGTATAACAGTGTAAATTTGCTGTCCCCTCAAAATAACTCAACACACAGCCATTAATGTCTAAACCGCTGGCCACAAAAGTCAGTACACCCCTAAGTGAAAATGTCCAAATTGGGCCCAAAGTGTCAATATTTTGTGTGGCCACCATTATTTTCCAGCACTGCCTTAACCCTCTTGGGCATGGAGGTCACCAGAGCTTCACAGGTTGTCACTGGAGTCCTCTTCCCCTCCCCCATGATGACATCACAGAGCTGGTGGATGTTAGAGACCTTGCGCTCCTCCACCTTCCGTTTGAGGATGTCCCACAGATGATCAATAGGGTTAGGTCTGGAGACATGCTTGGCCAGTCCATCACCTTTACCCCTCAGCTTCTTTAGCCAGGCAGTGGTGGTCTTGGAGGTGTTTGGGGTGGTTATCATGTTGGAATACTGCCCTGCGGTCCAGTCTCTGAAGGGAGGGGATCATGCTCTGCTTCAGTAGGTCACAGTACATGTTGGCATTCATGGTCCCCTCAATGATCTGTAGCCCCCCAGTGCCGGCAGCACTCATGCAGCCCCAGACCATGACACTCCCACCACCATGCTTGACTGTAGACAAGACACACTTGTCTTTGTCCTCCTCACCTGGTTGCCCCCACACACGCTTCTCACCATCTGAACCAAATACGTTTATCTTGGTCTCATCAGACCACAGGACATGGTTCCAGTAATCCATCTCCTTAGTCTGCTTGTCTCCAGCAAACTGTTTGTGGACTTTCTTGTGCATCATCTTTAGAAGAGGCTTCCTTCTGGGATGACAGCCATGCAGACCAATTTGATGCAGTGTGCGGCGTATGGTCTGAGCACTGACAGGCTGACCCACCCACCCCTACAACCTCTGCAGCAATGCTGGCAGCACTCATACGTCTATTTCCCAAAGACAACCTCTGGATATGACGCTGATCACGTGACCTCAACTTCTTTGGTGGACCATGGCGAGGCCTGTTCTGAGGGGAACCTGTCCTGTTATACCGCTGTATGGTCTTGGCCACCGTGCTGCAGCTCAGTTTCAGGGTCTTGGCAATCTTCTTATAGCCTAGGCCATCTTTATGTAGAGCAACAATTCTTTTCTTCAGATCCTCAGAGAGTTCTTTGCCATGAGGTGCCATGTTGTACTTCCAGTGACCAGTATGAGAGAGTGAGAGCGATAACACCAAATTTAACACACCTGCTCCCCATTCACACCTGAGACCTTGTAACACTAACGAGTCACATGACACCGGGGAGGGAAAATGGCTAATTGGGCCCAATTTGGAGATTTTCACTTAGGGGTGTACTGACTTTTGTTGCCAGCGGTTTAGACATTAATGGCTGTGTGTTGAGTTATTTTGAGGGGACAGCAAATTTACACTGTTATACAAGCTGTACACTCACTACTTTACATTGTAGACAAGTGTCATTTCTTCAGTGTTGTCACATGAAAAGATAGAAGAAAAGATTTACACAAATGTCACGGAGGGGTGTACTTACTTTTGTCGGATACTGTAAATTTTATTTGGGTACAGCGTCGCATGACAGCGCAATTGTCAGTTAAAGTAACGCAGTGCCACAAGGCAATAAATGGCCTGGTCAGGAATGGGGGTAAATCTTCCCGGTGGATAAGGGTACTCAGAGGCAGATCTACAGAAGAGGAAACGGCTTTTGGTCTATTTTTTTCCCAGAGGCCTTTAGGGAAGTAAAATCACTAAAACTCCATCTGACTATCGGGATGAACTGCAATGTATAGAATGGACAGTCAATGGTGAATAGATCTATTCCAGAATACACGCTCGCCCCCTGCTGTCCATTTC